>JAGVSP010000006.1:0-205635 GCA_022494985.1 Micrasema minimum | reverse complement strand
AATAAAAATATAACAAAACTAAACCAAACATAAAAACGAACAAATTAGAAAAAAAATGTATGTATATAAATATATACATATATTTTATAATATACACATACATACATAAATATATGCACGTGCATACATGCATACATACATACATTCTAACATTCTTTTCTCTTTGTTCTTATAGATATTTAACAATTAAGCACAAATCAATAATTAACCAGCCTGAATTTATCAAAACCTTTCCTCATCTGTCAGCCATTCCTTTAAAATATGAACCTTATCTTTAATTTTGACACAATCCAAGAAATTCTTAGGTAGCATATTAAAAATACAAGGCACTGCATGATGAAGGGTCCGTTTTCCATATTTATTTTTGTGTTAAGGAACCACGAGCCCCCCTTCTCTCATCAGTCTTGTTCCACATTTGTGTTTTATTTTAGACTTATATTTTGAGTCCGTGAGATTACTCATTATAATTTTGTACCAAAATATTGATTTGACCGGTAATAGATTAAGAGTTTTAAAATATAATGGATATTTTCTTATATTACAGAACTCAAATTAAATAATATATTGATTATATGTAGTTTAAATTAAACTAACAAAAAATGTAAGAAATAATTTTTCTGTTTAGAATAATAGAGCGAAAAAAAAATAAAATATAACGTTACATTTTGACTTGTATCTTTTACAAACCTAATCTAATCCTTTCAATCTAAAAGTCATTCCAAGTTTTGAAATTACTATTCCTTCTCATTATCTTATTTGCATTCATATTACAAATCTTCAGATTCTCCTTTGAACTGAAAACTGAAACTTTCTGAGCGCTATCCCATAAAGTCGTTTCTAATACGAGGACTAAGTTAGATAACGGTAGATATACATTTATACACAGTAGATAGGTACTTGATGTGTTCTCAACTGTAGTTTTGGATGCGTCCTTTTATATTCCCGATAAGGTTTACGGAAATTTGTGCGCGGACATTTGGCCGAAACACATTTCACCGACGACAGTTCGCCGACAAGACATTTCACCGACGGGCTATTTCTTCGACACAGCATTTCGCCGACAAGCATTTGATCGCCGAGCACTTCATCGACTAATCAATTCACCGACTACCATTTGTACGCCAGGAGAGTACAGTCCGCCAAATATTTATTCTACAGATGTTATTCAGCGCGGAAAAAATACTTACGTCCTTACGGAGTTAACTGCTCAGTATTAATTTATGATTCTTATTAGAAATTTTGTATTTCATAAAAATTTCGGGGTAAGAGATGATTTTTTTTAAGAAGCGCAATATTTAAATAAAAATAATTTTACATTGAAGTGAAACCCAAATTTAAAAAAATGCTTGTATAAAAAGCATTTTATTAAATAACGTTCTTATTTAATGAATAAGATACAAAATATTTTGATTGCGTTCTGTTATAAAAATAATTTATTCATAAATGTGCATATACCATATCATCATCATCATCATCATACCATATCCGCTCCCTATGTGAAGCATATGGATTTCACAAAACTGCCTTCTAGCCAAGCAATCGGCCGCCAGCTCCCGCGCATCCTCCCAAGTCAAGTCCACGTCCCGCAGCTCTGACGCAAACTGCCGGCGAATTATCAACAGTGGACGTCCAGGACGCTAGGAACCTGATGCCTTGTAAAATAGGCAAGCATGGTTAAGGCTCTCGGGAGGCATACGAAGTATACGGCCTAGCCAGTAGATACCACGAGCTGCTGTGTCCGTCGCCTCACTTCTGTGTTCCTTGCAAAGTCAAACCACCGCACACCTAATATTCTTCTAAGACACCTATTCTCAAAACTCAGAAGTCTGGCATTTTGGGCCCTGGTTAGGTGCCATGATTCGCAGTCATAGACGAGAACAGGTGTGATGCAGGCGTTATAAAGGCGGAATTTTGTTTTAGCCGATTAAACATCCGATATCCAGACAGCTTTCATACTGTTCAATGCGGCGCTTGCTACTCCAAGCCGTAATCCCAGTTCTTTCTGAATGCCACCATTTTCTGTCAAGTACCTACATAAATACATAAATGAAATTTTTATTCCTGGGAATAGTAACATTACTAAAATATTGAAACAACGCGTGTAACTTTTTCAAGGGATATTATACACTATCAATTATTGAAATTGAAACAAAAATAGTGTACAAGAGGGATAGTACAAAACTTAAATTGAAACAAGTAGTTTGTAATATTATTGCTAAGTTGTGAGTATAGTATGTCGGTAAACGTGGTACACGTGGTCTGGCCTATTGTTTGTTTATGGTAGAGGGATGAATAGATGGGTAATTTACGACGTTTTTTAGCTATAAGTGTGATATTGCACCCATAACACTACTCACCCATAAAAAAAACGTATTCATTTCTCAATCTTACACAAACAATAGACCTGACCACATGTACAGAATACTATAAACTATAATCGCTTAGCAATAATAAAACCACTTATTCCAATTTCTATTGTATATACCATCCCTTGAAAAAGAGAAATGCCATGTTTCGGAATCCCGAGTCATTTTTAAAAGCAAAGTAGCGATACGTCTCACACACTTCGATCAGCTACATCTACAGCTATAGGCAGGGTTTTAGTACCGATCCGTAATCAGCGCACAAAGTTTGGAGAGCGCGCTTTTGCGGTTGCGGGCCCTGTGGCTTGGAATGCTCTCCCACCAGAAATGCGCAACTGTGAGAGTGAAGTGATGTTTCGAAAGAAACTTAAGACCTATATGTTCTCAAAATCTTTTGATTAATTTTTATAATGGTATTTTCTACTCAGAAATTGAGTTTTCACTCACTTTAAAAATTTTCCGAGCCTTTAAATTCAATATTTAAAGCGCCCTTGAGGTATATTTATACGAAAACGGCACTATATAAATTATCCATAATAATAATAATAATAACGAATAAGTCAACAATCGGCAGTATTCCGTACGTCACTAAATGTACCAATGAACTATGGTCGAGCGGGTAGAAGAGGAACGTGGCGGGGGATGCACCCTCCGCACACACTTCTTCCCCCGAACGCACGAACTCATTCCCCGACAGTACATACATACATATTATTTTAGTTTTTTTGTTTCCATTCAATTCGTGAATACCTACACCATTCAAGTAGATAACGTATTAAATTACTAACTGTTTGAAAATTATTATTTTTTTTAAATGCATAATAGTACTTCGTGTTAATAATAAAAAAAAAATGTTAATAACTCTTATTTCAAAATTATATGCCATGGATTATGACTGTTAAATTTCACATGGAAAAATTAATCTAAAAAATAACGAACTCATGATGTAACAACCCGAAAACTGATGAATCTACATCATATTTGGAGTCGAATGTGTATATGAATCTGAGCTTGTAATTTTTTTTTTCTTCTACCTACCGCAGAATAAGGAAAATTGCACAAATATTTATTAAAATTGTGGTTTTTTTTTTTTTTTTTTTATGGATACTATTAATTTGACTAAATAAATTATATTTAATAGAGAATTTTAAAAATTTATCGAAAAAAAATCAACTTCTTATATAACAATACACTTATATTGTAATCGATAATTTTTTTTATTTATTTGAAAACTTTTTGGCAAATCTTCTACTCAAATAATTGGTATCCTCTTTTCATAAACCTTTTCGGTCCCTCTCTTTGAAGTTTTACAGAAGAACCAGCAGTATTCAGCGAAAACATGCAGGTACCTTATGAAATTTACTATACTAGAATGTATTTATAGTACCAAAGTACCTTCCAAATTTATGATATCTCATTAATAAAAACCTTTGCTAAAAACAGAGGGTAGGCATATATTAAGAAAGTACTTAGGACTTAAGAGACATTAGTCCAGCAATGAAGCGTATGACTGATCTTCTTGTCTTAAAATGCAATGAGTGAACTTTGTTTAGGTACAAAAAAATCATTACACCATTATAGGCGGATAAAAAAGAAAGAGATATATAAATCAATTTTTTTTTAAAGTGGTAAGAAATCAAATTATAGGTTAATAAAAAAAACTAAATCATTTTGCAGTCTTAAATGCAGTTCTTAAATGTCGAATAAAATTTTTCATATAATTAATCTAAAAATAAGAACTATATATTTTTCCTATCCTGACCTAAGGGCGCATAAGGCACTGCTTTGGTACACCAAGAGAGTGATCTTGATCTTTTTATTATGCCATAATGCATATTAAATATTTTTATTATGTCTCCCAAAACAACCTAAATACCCGTATTTTCGATCCTAGTAAATCATGAAATAACCGATGGCAACCCTATAATGACATGAAGCCAAGATGATCAGTCTTACGCTTCAGCGCCAGTTCAATATATTGTGAAATATATTTTTTATGAAATATATATTTTTTAAATGAAGAGTGGTATTCCAGATTCGGATACAAAGGTATCTTAAAATTAAACCTTTTAAACCTATCTTAAAATTCTCATCAAAAACACTGGGACCGTATGGTATGCTAGTAGCTTGCGACCCGAGCAAAGGGCCCTTTTTCTCCTTCTATTTATCAAACATTATTTTTATAGATTTGGTAATTCTTAATCTAAAGCAGAAAAAAATATGCATTTCTTAATTTCTCTTTTGCATTTTTTTTTTTTCGTAAAAAGAAACACTTGGGTTTTTATGATATACTCGCCTCATATCATAGTGGTAGCGAATTTGGCTACCGTGCATAAGGTCGCAGGTTCGATTCCCGTAGGGGGTCAACATGAAATATTTATTTACATGTAATTTTCAATTCAATATTTCATGTTTGATACCTTGGACTGGTACTGAAGCGTACGACTGATCATCTTGCCTTTATGTGATAAAAAGCGACCAAGATACGCCATAAGCACCATATGGTGCAAATATGGGAAAGTATAATGATATACTTACTCAATATTTAAATTTTGTGTCTGTTTTCAAATGGTCGGAAATAACTGTGCCAGAAAGCAGGGAACCAGTTGTGCTGGAGTGAGATTCGAACCTAGAGATTCTAATCAGGAATCCTCGAATCTACCTCTCGCCTGCAATCAGTACTGAACGATGCAGCTAGACTTATTTTCGGAATCTCTAAGTTCGACCATATCACTCCACATGCACTGGCTGTGCTTTCCGCAAAAAGTAGAATACAAACAGTTCCCTTATCCGTACCCTAAAGTACACAGGCCACTCCACTGGTGAATTAAGTGCAGTGTATGTACATAGATAATTTATTACATGAAGGCAAGCCGATCTTACACTTTAGAACCAGTCCAAGGTATCACATATCGCACCCCGGGAACAAAAGAGAGCCAACTTACTCTAAAAACAACCTTTTTTGGGAAATGGCTAAAAACACTAACTTTTTTGTTTCTTAATTTTTTCACAATTTTTTTGGTTGTAATTTCTAAGACATCTGTCGCAAAGGTTTAAGAGCTTTTTTAGTTCTGTTTAAGTGATTTCGTGCGGATGGTAAAAACCCACCAAAAAAGTACAAAACCTCTATTTTTCTATATTTTGAGTTGTCTCTCTTTAATTGCCGGGGTGCGATATAATATATAAATATAATGTAGCCCATCGTGATACGAAGTGGATAAAAAAATAATATTCATTTATTTTATATACATATTTTACATACATAGATATGATTCACCCATTTGAAAAAACTCTTAGTTAAGGAGTTATCATTAAAGCAAATCATGATTTGTCTTTGCAATTTATTGAAATCAATTGCTCGTCAATGACTGAAGAAATTCGTCTTGCGATCATAGGTTTACGGTCAATATTGTTTTATTTTATAACATGGTTAGTAGGTATTGTATATTTATTATCCAGCAATTCTTGCAAAATCGTTTTTAGGTAAAAATTGGCACGACTTGACTTGTTATCGGGGAAAAATATTTATGCAACGCAAAACAATACATATCCATTAAAATGTTTTTACGACCATATCATTCCACATGCACTGGCTGTGCTTTCCACAAAAAGTAGAATACAAACCGTTCCCTTATCCGTACCCTAAAGTACACAGGCCATTAAAATGTTTTTACCAAGATATTGTAAAAAAAGATGTTCCTAAAAAAAGGAATAGAAAGTACCACCATTGTATTAAACATGAAGTCAAAGCGGCATGGGCCATGCAGTGGTAGTTTATGGTTCGGATAGGTATAAGGCAATAAAAAATCACAAAAAATGCAACGGTTGCAACAGATCCGTTTACAGGCTTTATGATGACCTTGGTACTAACGTATCAAAATACAAGATTGTTACCATATTTCATTTTTAAAAATTTAAATCGAAAAATCAGCAAAGAGATGCAAAGCTTATCAATTATGGATAAAGTGCATCAATGTAAATTTTTCATGCTCTAATTCTAATTTATACTAAAAGCACGAAAATTCATTGAAATACCACACAGTGTAGATTCGTAGTATAAAGGGGGCTAGATCCTCAATCATCTATGCGCTTTGAAGCTGCAAGATGGAAGCCTTCTACTTAGTGAAAATCAGTTACAAAAACTTTTTTTACCTACTTCTCATAATTTCACATAATTTTGTAACTTTATAATTAAATCTGTTTAAGATATTTTCTAATCAGAGGCTAGAATTCTCCAACCGTCTATGCGCTTGGTAGCTGCAGGACGAGTTGAGATCTAGCCTCTTTCTGTACAGCGCTCTTGTGGCGATTTTTCTAATAATAATAATAATAATGTAGTAAAGTCGAGTTTATTGGTAAAACAAACGAATGTGTAGGTACCTACATACCTAATTTATGAATAGTGAATTATCGTGATTATTGATTAATGATTAGATATGATGAATAGGTAAATAGGTATATTGTATAAGCAGAAGGCAACCTTAGCGAGATATAGGTTTTTGTTTTATTTTTTTAACCCTCCCCTTTCTTTCTCCTATATTATGCAACTAATGGTGTGGATATTTTTTAAACATTCAATTACAAAAACGGGCTAGGCATAAAAAGCGGCGTTTTCCATTCATTTTTTTTAAATTTTTAATTTCGCACAAAAAATATCGCATTTGGTTTGCTAAAACGGACCAAAACTAACTAACTAACAATTACGCCATTTCCCCCGAAACGATAGTTAAAAAGGTTTGAAACGCCACACACTACTCTGTCCTGGCACACTTTTCTTGCTTCCTCCATACATCTTATCACGCACGCATGCCGATTATTCCAACTTCTCTCTCAGCCTTCTTCAGCTTCTACATCCAGACAATCGCACCATAAATCAGTTTAGCCATTTTACATTAATATATAATTTTACATAATTTTTAAGTTTTTAAAACTTTATATATGAATATTATTTAAATATAATGTATGTCTCTTTTTTTCATCTATTATTTCTACTAAATAAAATGTAAACTAATAAAAAAAAAAATCAAAGAAAAATACACTACACATGTAGTAGTTTCCTTTGAATCTACTACAAAGCGCCCTTGAGGGCGGCGCTATATAAATTATCCATAATAATAATAATAATAATAATAACAAACCTTTTTAAATGGCAATGTTTTTTTCTATCTTAGGTTAGAATTCAGCATTTTTTTCTACTTTCTCTATTAAAAAATCATCAGTAAGTTACTAAACAAAAAAAAAATGATTTAATATATGAATAAATTATTTTAATAATAGAACGCAATCAAAATATTTTGTAACTTGTTCCTATAGAAATAAGAAAATTATTTAATAAAATTTCTTTTTATACAAGTATTTTTAAAATTTGGGTTCGACCTTAATGTAATAATATTTCTATTTAAATGTAGCTATTCTTAAAAAAAAATCATCTCTTACCCGAAATTTTTATGAAATACAAAATTTCTAATAAGAATCATAAATTAATACTGAGCAGTTAACTCCGTAAGGACGTAAGTATTTTTTCCGCGCTGAATAACATCTGTAGAATAAATATTTGGCGGACTGTACTCTCCTGGCGTACAAATGGTAGTCGGTGAATTGATTAGTCGATGAAGTGCTCGGCGATCAAATGCTTGTCGGCGAAATGCTGTGTCGAAGAAATAGCCCGTCGGTGAAATGTCTTGTCGGCGAACTGTCGTCGGTGAAATGTGTTTCGGCCAAATGTCCGCGCACAAAATTTCCGGACACCTCCCGATAAGGATGCGGATATGTTCAAATACTTTGGTTTATAGCAGTGATCCTCAAACGTTTTACACCTGTTTGATAAACGTTTTATGAATAATTTATTGATTATATGAAAAAAACTGGATACTGTGAGATAAAATAACAAAAAATGGGATTCAATACAATCCACGAATAATTAACAGTTCATTACCCGCAAAATTTTCTCTGTACTTAACTAAATGTCTCACAAATATTAAATGCATTTTTTCGGCAAGTACCTTACAAATGAACATAGTGTAAAATTGACATTCACAAATAACTTCAAGCAAAGTCGAGAATGACACTGTTTTAATTAATTTCACGAGGATGAATTTAATATTATAGCGTATTTTGAAAGATAAATAAAAATGTTTTTACTATTTGCAGGTAAGAATGTACTTCTACTGTACTAATTTATTGTAATTGATTATTTTTTTATGTGTCCGATTAGTAAAACAATGAAAATACTTTTAAAATTTAAATAAATCTGAGACACGTCATGTGAGTAGCATTAGGGTGCATTTAAGTTCATGAAGCACAGGTTGAGAAATGTGGCTTTCCTTGGAATACACAAGCCATAGATAAAGAGCTTCTAAAGAAATCGTATCTTTAGAATGAAACTTGGGAATACAAATCTTTATCCGCCCTTTTATATCTTATGAGAACTTATGACACGGAGTCAAGTGAAGCGACAAATAATGTTAAGCGTAGATAAGACTAGCTTTTAAGTTTTACGAACGCAACATTTTAAGAGGTACAAAGTCTAAATTTCATAGACAAGATTGTTATTTTATCAAGATACTGGAATCTCCAGAACTACAACTGGAACAATTTTTTTGTGTTCAACCAAAACGTCATGTTAAGTGTGTAGAGTGAAGGCTTTCTACCATCTGATAGCTATATTAGCTTACGGTTTTCCATCTAAATATATTTAATTCGAAAAGATATTTGTGTTTATTTCATAATTTAGTGTACTAAAACACCCATTTACATTGCAATAAGTTTACTAAAGCAACTCTTATGTGTCGAAAATCAAGTATCAGCATAAGAAAAAAAATCTGAACAATACGTAAGTATTCCGTTTTATAAAAAAAAATAAAGACTTCCGCGATTGTTACTGAATCCGCCACAAGGAGACTCTCTGGTAACTTCGTCCGAACGAGGATCGGAATATGGAAGGACTTACCAGAGCTGGACTCAACAGGGGCGGGAAGTGACGACGAAGGACCATCAGGAAGGGCGAAGTATCCTGGAATACTCTGGAAACACCACGTTGAACTGGCGCGGCGGGACACAAACCGAGGGGGCACAGCACTTTATAACTCACTTTCACCGAGGGGGATTCAGGAATTGGTTGCTGAGAAGCTTGGAGATGGATGACGAGTATGACGAGGGCATTTTGGTGAAATAGAACGAAGGAAGATCAGGTATTGGAGTTCACGAGAAGGATGGGATGTTGCGAGGTCAGACTAATGTTGCTGCGCTGAGCGGATTTTCGAGACTGACGCGGTGTTGGAAATAGGTGACAAAAACGGAATGGAATGGATGAAATTAGGGAATAAATTTTGGAAGGAATCCGAACTACCTATCACCAGAGAGTACCATAAATGGCCAAACCAGTTACGCTCTGTAATGTAAATGGCGTTTAAGTTGCCTTTAACTAAGTGATAAAAAAATATTAGTATATATTTTTACATTGCCTCTTCTGTGGCGGTATTTTTTATTTATTTTAATTACGTAAACATTACCTTATTACATTATTAGTAATACGTAAAAAAATACCTAATTAATTTTAAGACGTTTTTTAATATACCTTATAGTAAGTACCTACTTGATCTCAGTATCTGTTTCCAAAGCTCTCCAGGATATTACTTTTTGGTGGAAAATAATGTCTACGATCTTCCAAATATTTCGACTTTGACAGAAGTCATAAATCAAATTCAGGTTCGTAGCTCGCACCTGTAAGTTTATATCAAAATATTGAGTAAGACCATAAATTTCGTTTTCCTTATACGTTTGGTATTTTAGGGTCCATATGGAAATATTATTGGGATCCCTGTTTAGCATACATCATGTTCAGAGTACTTTAACTTTTCTGAAATACCCTTTTCAATGATGTGTTTTTAAACTGACTCAGTTATCCCCACATAAGGTCTCGGTTATGTGTGTTTATAAATCAAACCCTCATATATTGACTTCGTAACCCAAAATAACTTTTCTACGGTAAGAAAAATATCGTAGCTGTTTCCCATACAAGGTCATACCAACATGAGTGTACCAACATATTTGAACTATTATTGATATCCCGACAGAGCCAGAGAAACTCTGAAAAGAAATCGGGATTATCTAGGCGTTTAAAGGGCTTATGACCTGTCATCGGCTGGGTTAAGTGGCCATTTGATTTGGTATACAAACATTCCCCATTCCACCCTTCATTTGATAACTATAATGTCAATTTTTTTAATCTTAATTTTTGATCTAATCTGGCCTATATCAAAAATGTAGATTGCCAAATGCTTAGCTTTCTCAACAGATTTCACCAGTAAGAAAAATTCCAAAAAATGTCGAAAAATGTAAACGCATACTAAACGTTCTGTGTTGGTTCATACATATAGATCTTTCAAAAATTTGTCATTTATGGTTATCTAATAAAAGGGTGGAATGGGGAATGTTGTTATAATACATCAAGTGGCCACTTAACCCAGCCGATGACAGGTCATAAACCCTGTAAACTCCTAGAAAATCCACATTTCGTTTCCAGAGTTTCTCTGGCTCTGTTGGGATATCAGTAATATTTGAACTAGTTTACAGTGCAAGAAAATATCACCTTGCAAAAAAAGAGACTCATCATTTGTGTCAGATAATGTACGTATTTGAAATTACTTTTTTTTAACGTCTCTCACTCCTGCCATTTACCCTTTCTCTCAACAACTTCCAAAATTCAGTTTTCATACGATCTACGATTTTACTTCGTAAGGATATTATTCTATAAATTATATCTACTACGATTCACTACATTCTTTAATGTTACTGACCGATGAAATATATAAATTCATGTTGAAAAACAATGCCAATTTATTGAATATGAGGATTTTACTTTTAAACTGTACTGAAATCTAGAGAATTTACTTGAAATTAAATGAACAAACAAGCAATTTAATTTAATTTTATCTTGTTTGTTTCCACAAGAAGTTTTATAAGACAGTTATTTTATGGTTGTATTTTTCATTCCGTTCGCGTTTACACTGTCATTATATTCCTAGAATGGCAGTATGAAGCCTGTATCTTTATATTAACATGAACTGAGTTATGTTTGTTGAGCATTTCAGACGTATTGTGTGATGTCGCCTGTCATACACGAATGTGTGAAGTCAAGTCCCTTCCAAACTTAACTTATGCACTTGGGAGTCATCCGAAGTTATATGCTTCTGGTGTGATGTGCAAAGCGTAGTCGTATTATTGCTTTTCAGATCCATTGTATCAACTTATATGAAGCTGTGAAATATAGTAATGCCTGGCTTTATGATATGAAGTAATTACAACATAAGATATATAAAAACAGTATTTGAAACATTAAATAGTTTGATTTTATGAAGAATATTTATGTACGAGTTAAAAATAGCGAAAAACTGTT
This sequence comes from Micrasema minimum, assembly GCA_022494985.1. Lineage (NCBI taxonomy): Eukaryota > Metazoa > Arthropoda > Insecta > Trichoptera > Brachycentridae > Micrasema > Micrasema minimum. Next base: position 193,875 of record JAGVSP010000006.1, on the reverse strand, counting down.
CAATAAAAGTCAATAAAATTAATAAAGTATATGATTAATCTTCCAGAAATATCTTTGAAAATGGGTTATTTAATAACAAGCGAAACAATGAAATAGAAAACTATTATCGTGCATGAAGAGTTAGTCTTTAAATATGCTATTGTATCAACTATGCGTTCTAAAAACTACATCTTTTTAATGTTAGCCTGATTGAGTTAAAAAATGTTCAAAGATATTACAAATTTGTAATGGTTCTTTTTTATGTGTAAACTAGAAGTACTATTCTACATTTTATGCTGTTCTCAAACTTGTTTCTTATAAATGAAAAGAAATAAAATCTGAAGTTTTGTCACGATATCTGAAAATCTATTTTCTTTAGTCACAATACACAAACTACGTGATATTAGGAGTAACCGTATACCGTTATGTGCGTATATTGATATCGCTCAAGGCTTGCAGGTGTGTAACACCCAGGATAGAGGGTGCATATTTTCCACAAATAGGGGAGGAAGTCAGTAACGGTATTCGAATTCAATATTACCTACTCCTAACGCATAATACTGCGGAAAAAAGTATAAAACCTCAGTTATGGTAGAGTTTTTCTTTAAAGACCTAGCACCGTTCATTTTTCAGCATTATTTCGTGGCAGGGAGAAAAGTTTGAACATATTCCAGTTTTTGGAGACTTTAACCGACTTTAACCCGACAATTTGGTATTTTTCCCATTTGAAAAGTAACTTCGATGCTAAATTTGTTCACAGGTGTGCGGAAATAAAACGTAATTGGTTTTTGCTTATTGTGTGGGCTACGCAGTTTCGACATGGAGAAGTTTATTCCAATAAGTGGGTACAAATAATATGAATATTTCCTCTTATATTTTGGAAGCCTTTCTACATAAACCCACATTTTTCTCTAAATATCTAATATCGACGGTTGAAAGGAAAATGGTACCAAACGACATAATATGTGCAAAGGAAAATGATACAAAGCCACATTATTTTATTATAATAATATTATGTTGCTTTGAATAATTTTTCATTGCACATATTACGTTGCTTGGCATTTTACTATTTCCTTATTATAACAAAAATGAGAGCTAATAAAAATAGAATTCAAACATTTAAAAAAAATCTATCGTGAAAAAATATTGATATTTTTCCCTTGAAAATAGTTTGAAAAAACTTCAAAATATAAACCTTCGTGCACAACCTAAAGCTAGGACGATATTAGGTATAAAGTACAACGTTTTCTTTTAGTCATGATGCAGTTATAAATATATCGTTAGGTAATGAGGCCATGAGGTATTCCAGATGAAATAAGAAATGAACAAAATGTAATGTTATTTGGGGGTTAAAAATGTTAAAAATATATGTGTGAAAAATACTAGTGTAGGTATTATATTATAGCTAAATTGAGAAAATGTATAATGGTAAAAATTAAGTGTAATGTAAAATAATATTAGTCTATGTAAAAAATATATAGTACTAAATAAATATAATTTAAAAAATAAGATTATCTCAGGTTAACAACTCTAGGTTTCACGACATCTATATAAAATATAGTAAAGATGTACAATGTGGTTACATGCTTATTTGAGTTAGACAGAGTGGTACTACTCCGGGTGTACTAATTAAACACTTTGTTGCTAACCACAACCACTTGGCCTCGTGTTAGATGGTCTTGTCTTTAGAGGTTGAGTGTAATTCTGTGCTGTTCCAACTATTATACATTGTAGACAGTGTGAAAATAAATCAAAGAAAATAGTATATTTATTAGATGAGGTTACGTATGTAAAACATGCCATACAATGTAGAAATATAAGGAATTTAACTTAACTTTTCAAGTTAATTCGAATTTTATGCACAATTCACGAATATAAAAAAAATCTTTTTAGTTTGATATCCCAACAGAGAAAACTTTAGCAATGAATGTGGATTATCTAGGCGTTAACAGGGCGTATGACCTGTCATTGGCTTGGTTAAGTAGCCATTTGATGTATTAAAACATTCCCCATCCGCCCTTATCATCTGATAACCATACATGACTAATTTCGGATGATGTATTAGTATGAATTATCACAGAACGTTTTACGTTTGACGACATTTTTTGTTATTTTTTCATCTGTTGAGAAAATCGATAAGCATTTGGCTATCAAATTTTTTGGTGTAGGTAAGATTCATCTTGATATTAGCCCAGCATGGGTATAATCCAGTAATTTGTCTACAAGTTAGTGTTTTTACACATTTGAAATATTGTTGAAATATCTATGCAAAATAAATATTGCAAATTCTGTTCCTACCAGCTTAGTTTATTTTAAGTTTAAAAGTATTGCCTATAAAAATTAACATAATTACTGAAAACCTTTTCATTGATTTTATTATGAATCTTACAATCAAAAATGTTAGTAAACAAAATATTTTTGTTATTGACACTTATTGTAGTATGTACCTATAGATAATCGTACTTATTGTAGAAAACGGAAGCTGCATTCATGTTCTGATTACTTCTGTAACAAAGCTGTCTATTTCTCATACGGAATACCGATACAACAAAGTTTTATCTCCGTATCTTAAAACATATATATATAAAAACACCATGCAGTTTCCTACCTACTCCAAGAACAAAGAAACATTCTAGAGCATGAGGGATCGATGTTCTGAAAACTTTTAAGGCAAATCGAATCCGCCATTATCGTTAGCAGTTCCTTTGAACGTTTCAATAAAGATACAAGCGCAGATTCGGACGGATTAAAACGTCGACTAATTTTTCACTCTGATTCAAAAACGTAATGTTTCCGTTGTACTAGTAGGTACCAAGTGACAGATGGATCTGGCCCTCCTCCGCACTGTAAAGGAGAATTAAACTGACTTGGGGGAAACTTAATATATTGCCTCCCCCACTGTAAGACTCTTAGCGAAAATTTGTAAGTGCATCACTCAAATCCAGCCTACGGAAATAACGCTAAGTGCTTTTTGATTGTGTTAGTTAGGGCCGAATAAAAAAACCCTCTGTTTTTAATATGTAGGTATAAGTACCTAGAATCTGCACGGTGCAGTTCTATGCAGTTGTTTAAAATGTCTGTGTTTATTTATATGAAATCTTCTTCTTCTTCTTCATCAGCCATTGTTCGTCCACTGCTGGACATAGGCCTCCCCCATATTGGTCCACTGCTTTCTGTCCTGGGCCTCGAGCTGCCATCTGGATCCTGCAGTACTTTATATGTCATCTGTCCATCTTCTTGGTGGTCTTCCTACAGGTCTCCTTGCAGCTCTAGGTCTCCAGTTCAGCAGGCGCTTCGTCCATCGGTCCTCATTCTGGCGTGCCACATGTCCAGCCCATGTCCACTTCAGCTGGGAGATAGCTTTTATGACGTTTATGACTCTAGTCCGTCTTCTTATCTCTCCTCGTTAGGAACATGGTCTCTTAAACTGATGCCGAGCATGCTTTGCTCCATTATATTAAATATCGTCACGGAAATACTCCTTTCCGAAAAGCGCAAATTACTTATAATTGTTTTTTATTTTTATATTGGTCATCTATAGGTACTTTATTCAAATTATAAAGTAATATTAAACGTATGTTTAGTTATCTACATAACTATTTTAAGTACTTGCTTTGTTTCATATTATTAGTTATCAGCAGTGTCAAGTTACGTTCATCGCATCAGTCCGCAAAGGTTCCGGGCCAACCCAACCCTTAGTTGGAAGAATAGATTTAGACCCCCTGAGCAGTGTAATTAGCCTCTAATTTACCACTAATTCACCACTAATCTACCAATAATGACCGGGTTTAGCATTTCTACAAAATTAAAGGTCAAACTAAACTTCTTTCTTTTTCTTAGTATGTTTTGATAAATGGTTCCACGCTTTAGATTTTAGATCCTAAAACTTTAGTCAAATTCTTAAACCTTGAATATAAATAAACATTGCATTCAACAGCGTAATGTTCACAAATATGTAAACATTTAAAATGTTAATTTTTAACGATTTTGCATACAGCATTATAAAGCATAAGCAAATATTAGGTCCTTACATATGAAATTGGCGTTTTGCCGTACTGGCAACTTTGATCTCAAATATCTTCTCTTTGGTTAAGAATTCCAAATTCAATTTATACAGCTATTTACTCAAGTATTTGTGTTTCGAAAATTATAATTCATTTGTTTTTTCCTCAATTGTTTTTTTTCTTTGCGTCACTCAGTTTACAAAATGGAAAAACTTGAAATATCGCGTTATTTACGAGTACGAGTTCCACCGTGGCACCAGTGCTGCAGAAACGGCTCGAAGGATTAATGATGTGTATGGCAACGGTGACGCAAAAGAAAACACAGTGCGTTTTTGGTTCCAACGTTTTCGTTCTGGAAATTTCGACCTGCAGAACAAGCCCCGTGGACGGCCGGAGACCAAAGTTGATAATGAAGAATTGAAGGCTATTGTGGAAGCGGATCCATCGCAAACCACGTCCGAGCCAGCTGCAGGCTGCGGTGTTAGTGATAAAACTGTTTTAATCCACTTGAAGCAAATTGGGAAGGTGAAAAAGCTTGAATTAGGTCCTTACATATGAAATTGGCGTTTTGTATGGGAGGAACATAATGTTCTTTTTTTTTAAATATAATATTTCAAATTAGAAGAGCTTCAATTTGAATGTCTAAGACATCCACCGTACTTTCCGGACCTTGCCCCAACAGATTACTATTTTTTTCGAAATTTGGATAACTTCTTGCAAGGGAAAAAATTCAACTCCGATGGGGCAGTCCAAACCGACTTCAAAGATTTTATTGATTCCCGTCCGATTGGTTTTTTTAGTAAAGGGATCGATGAACTACCTATGAGATGGCAAAAGTGCATAGATAGCAATGGTACATACTTTGATTAAATAAATAAAATATATTTTTAAAAAAATCAACTTTATGCTCCTCCCATACAAAACGCCAATTTCATATGTAAGGACCTAATATAAATTTTATCAGCTTTTATACGTTGAAAATACAATACAACTTAGCAGTTTTTAGTGTTGCGTTGGCACTTTTATACCTACGTACTTATATTAAAAAAACATTGTCAATGTCGCCCACATATTATTTAAGCTCCTTTTTCTTATTACTTGACTTACATTGTTTGTCTAAGCAATAAATAACTGTCTCATGGGAGGCTTTTAAAAGACTTTCAACAGTTTTCCTCTTAATGTTCTTGTTTACAGAGCCATATACGTATGACCGCGTTACATGAGATTTTATGTACAAATCCCCAAGACGTGGTAATTATTCAGTTTGTGGTCCATAGAAATCAAATACAAAAAACAGAAATAATACCAAATTTAACAAAGCATCATATAATATCGGCTTCCTGCATTTGTTTACAATAATTGGGCTCACATTAATATCTACTTCTCTCGCTTAACAACACCCGATGGTGCATAGGTCACTGTTTTGATACACCAAATGGAATGAATCTTGATTATTAGACGCAAGAAGGCAAGTGATCAGATTGACGCTTCAGCATCAGTCCAAGGAATGAAATCCTGCGACCTCATGACATAACAAAATTAATATCGCCATGGCAAATTTTGCTCTATCAGTAAGCCACATCATCGTCACACCATATATCCGCTCCCTATGTGGAGCATATGGATTCCACAAACTGCCTCCAGGCCAAGCGATCGGCCGCCAGCTCCCGTGCGTCCTCCCAAGTCATGTCCACGTCCCGCAGCTCTGAGCCAAACTGCCGACGAGTTGTCAACAGTGGACGACCAGGACGCCGAGAACCTGATGCCTTGTAAAATAGGCAAGCATTGTTAAGGCTCTCGTGTGGCGTACGTAGTATATGGCCTAGCCAGCCGAAACGCCCTTCGCCGGATGACAGTAGATACCAAGGGTTGCTGTGTCCGTTGCCTCGACTCTGTGTTCCTTACAAAGTCAAACCACCGCACACCTAATATTCTTCTGAGAGACCTATTCTCGAAACTCAGAAGTCTGCTATTTTGGGCCCTGGTTAGGTGCCATGACTCGCAGCCATAGAGGAGAACAGGTGTGATGCAGGCGTTATTTTGTTTTAACCGAGTAAACATCCGATCTCCAGACAGCTTTCATACCGTTGAATGCGGCGCCCGCTACTCCAAGCCTCACTTCCAGCTCTTTCTAAACTGACCCTTTGGATGACTTATCCCGACAAAACCAGGGGATCTGGGCATTTTGACACGAGTTTTACACATGACATGGGTTTTATCAATATTGATATCCGTAAGCCACAGAAGCTTGATAATAAATATCGATTCAGCTAGCTCAAATTTCCAGCCACTTTCTACATACAATGTCTAGCATCATCACTTACCTAGGTACGGGTTATCAATAAAGTACATATACTAAGGTAATCCTTTGTCATGTATACGTGTATATCCCCTTGCTGGTTATGGAAAGCTCCCGTATAAGTGCTACGAGCTGTGAGCTCCCAAAGCTTCAAGACAAACAAAACAATCGATACCCACCTTCCCTAGACGCTCTGCGTTACAGTTTACAGCACCTCAAATATTTGTCCACGCTTTGTAGTAAATCATAGTAAATGTTCCATTTTGGGTACAGTATAGGGATGTGAACTTTCACAAATAATAATTAAATAAATATAACAACATATTATAAAATAATAACATGTTTTATGATAATATTATACCCTAGCATGTTTTAGTCACAAATTAGTTTTAATTCATTGTAATTTTTATTCATAGCTTTATTCAGGGGAAAAAAAACATAAATCATTCTTGTACATATACAGTTTACAGTAATATAGAAAAAATTGATCACATAAGAACGGAGAATTAAGAGATGATTTCCTTTTTTTATTACAAAATGTCAGGTTAGGAAAATATCAATTATTAATTTGGAAACAGTTCAAAAGTAAAACATTATCGGAAATATAAATTTTAAACTGCATTTTATATTTTTTTATGTCCAGTTGTGTTCTTATCTCTTCTGGAAGACTATTTAAGGATTTTTTCCCTGTCTAACTTATTTTAATGTAAAAAATGGTCCTAATATAAATGGAGCATAAGGACTCATCTTACATTCGTGCAGCAAAATAAGACAATAATTAATTAATAAACCACAGTTAGTTGTTGTTGTTACAATATTATGTGATTTAATTAAAGAAAACCGACTATAAATAGTTTTTAAAAAAATTGGTTCTTTACTATTTTTTTAGTATCATATTGTAAACACATTACCAAAACTAAGAAATTTATTTATTTATAAAGCAGAAGTTAAAATAAAGGGAGGGGAAAGAAAAAAAAACAAATCAATTACTTGCTATATGCTAGGTATGTTATAAGGTATTAGTTATTGTACATTTACAAAAAAATATGGAAAAAGAAATCTATGCAATATTATGAAATTTGCACATAGTACCTACATATTGCAATTAGTCAAAACTACTTTTTATGAACCCCAAGTGACTTGTGCTTGAAAATGGGAATCAAGTTGTGACGGAGTTGGAATTCAAATAGACGATCCATAGACTCGACGAAAAGACCACGACGCTACTACCCGTTCACTATCGAATACAAAAATGTGTTCATTTTTGGGTTTTGTGAATATTTCGCTATCTTTGAATGCTGCGCATCCCTAGTGCAATCTTTACTGAGCTTATCCTTCGATTGGGGAGAAGAGCAATTAAGCAAATACCATTTTGGTTGTCCCAGCTACCATTTTGATATCTGGCAGCTGGGAACGAATCAGGGACTTTCTTCGAACAAAAATTCACTAGAAGGGCGTTTTTATACAAATTATCTAAAAATATATGCTTCCTAGGGTTAATTTCATACCACCACTTATAATCGAATCCTCCAGCACTCAGACCAATGCACGAAACGTGTGTGACGTGATGTCTAGTCATCACGTAGATGCTTATTGACGACGTAGTGAGTGACGTAGCGGGTAACTAGACACCTACCACGGTAGTATTTTTCATGTATGGAATGTCACTTCTCTGAAATTCTTGTTTGAAGGGGACTTTCGCACAAGACGAAAACTTTTGCCTGAATTTCAACGCAAGTAATTATTACTCTAATTACGAGAGATTTTTCAAAGTGATACAACAAACGAATCAAAGGGGTTTAAAATTAAAAGCTCCATAAGTAACTTAAACAAACTAACAGTTTGATAATGCCCTTACAAGGCGAAACAATTGTCACTAACTTGATAATAAAATGACGTAGAACCAAAAAAATCGTTTTTTGATTTTAACATAAGATATCATGGAGTTCTACAAAATAAATGCATATCAATCAACTCCATAAGTAAGTTGTAAGGGTGGCTCTCTTTTTAAAATAATCATGTTTCTACCCAAAAATTTTAATTGTTTGATGTATGACTTTGAGAAAAAGCTCTTCTAGTGCGAATGTCGTCAACTTCATTGACATGAATTGTTATAATATTGAAATACACTTATGCTAATTATCGCTTTCCACATGCTACCTGAGTTAATACTGCTTAAGGCTGTCAGCCACATTATTAGATCCTCTAATACAATTTTGCCCTCAATCATTCCCTCAATTATTTTCACCATCTAAAAACATAGATTCCCGCCAATCCTGCTCAATGTCTTGACATTTTGGATGTGATCTGACTTATGGATCCCTTTAAGTACGAAATTTAAGAAGTTTGAATTTGGGGCTCAGAATTTTTTTTCCCCTAAAATCAATGTACACAGGGTGTAACAAAACTCATAGTACAACCCGAAAACTGGTGAATCTACATCGTATTTGGAGACGATTGTGTAATATGACTTTTTAAATCTGAGCTTGAATTTTTTTTTTTTTTTTTCACAAAAGTTTCAAAAGTATGGCAGATTAAGTAAAATGCTCAATTTCTTATTAAAACGCGTTTTTGAATTTTGTTTTTTTATGGATAGTATTAATTTGACTAAATACATGGTATTTGATAATAATATGCAAAAAAAAATCGAAAAAAAATCAACTTCGTACTCAATTTTCTCGAAAACTAAGGGTCAAATCAAAAAATTTTACTCAACAAAAAATCGACTCCAAATATAATGTAGATTCACTGGTTTCCCGCTTGTATATCGAGTTTTGTTACACTCTGTATCTGTTTCGTATGAATTATTTACGGAAAAGTTTTATTTAAATGTATTTTTTGTATCTTACATTTGGAACCTTTACCCTTTAACCTTTTTTTGATGACGGTGATTTTGGGGTTTTAATATAAAGAAAGGCCCATTATAAATCAAAGGAAGAGAAAAAACATAATCTGGAAAATACATTTATAAGTAAAACCGATTGAGAAATAACATTTTGGTAAACCCTTCGTTCCTTACCTTTGATCCCTAAGCAAAAAAAAAAATACAAGCCCTTTTGCAAAAGAGCTTGAATCACTGAAAACGCCTGATATATTTTCATATTCCCTTCATCAGTGTGTGTCTTCTTCGTCTCTGTTGAGATATCACTACCTTTATTTAAACTCCTGAAAAATTTGGGTTTTAGTTTTTTTTTTGTTTTTAAAACATCTACTATGTATAATAACTATGTAAAACCATATCTATAAAAAATCATCTTGTACGAAATACAGCCATACTAGAAGTGTTTCATTATTTCAATTTTACGTTTAAGACGGTTAAGGCTTTCCGGCATTAAATAAGCACAAAGCTTTTAAGCCATTAAAAATAATACTTTGTACGTAATACATTATTAAAATAATATATTATTTTTAAATCCTTAGTTGGTTAGAATATTTGTTTAGGTTGGTGGAGGGTCCGACTCCTTGCAGGGTAGGTACCCGCTTGCACAGCGCGGATTTAAACTGTGCAACCCATAATAGAACGGAATATAGTTTAACGTTTTTACAGTTTTATTCGCTTCGAATTCGTTTCAATTTATACACATTTAACAATCAAATTCGTGTTTTTAGGAGTAGTGTGTACCTAGTTAAATTTATTTTTGTAAATTATACATGAAAATTGTGATTAATTTTACCTGCGCTTTGATCAAGTGGTCGCTGGTCTCATAAAGGTAGAAATACGTAAATGTTGACTTAATAAGCCGAACTATGCTTTATGTTGCCTATCAGTATAATTATGAGGGAGTTTTATATGCAAGTTATAAAATTAATTGTGCCAACATACAACGTTTTCATACCTGATATATTACGTCCGTCAGTTTATCAATTTAACAAATATTCAAATAATATAATGAAACCGATTCTATTTATTTATTATTACAGGCACAGATAAGAGGGTACTCTCTTAGTAATCACGACGTGATAACAGGTGTCGTTTCAAATGTTTTTTTAATGAATTACTTCACATATTTGGTTTGTCCTAAAACGTGATAGCAATCATTAAAATTACGTGTATTTCTAGCGGAGTCATCAATCAAAAGAATGGCTTTAGCTTTTTTGTGAAATTTAGGTTATTATCAGTCTATGAGATGGAGTACTTTCTCTCTTTGGTTTATTTTTATACCTATGGCAAAAATTTAGATTAAAGTAGGAGAATTGAGAGCAAAAAGGGAGAAAAGGCTTGAATTAGTACCGAAATCTTGAGCAGATTTCAAACTGGCGCGTTACCTACATAGCATTGAAATGGAATAAACCCTAATAATTATTCTGTTCACCCTCTTTATTATTCCTTTACACGCATTCGAGGTATCGCGAAAATTTAATCAAATTCTATTCAAACATTGTTAACAACCCAGTAACGGAGAAACGATAGAAGCTTTCTCAGGTGATGAGAAGCTTATGCTTACTAAGCTTCGAGCTTTACAATACCTACTTTGCCTATAACGCCTAATAAAATTTCAACACCAGTATAATACTAGTATTCTAGCTCTTTTCAAACAAATCTCACATCTCAATATCTTTACATTATTTTGAAATAATTCCAGGCAGATTTTTACGAATTTAGAGATTGATACAACTGGTCTATCTTTGCATTTTTTTTTAAATATTGTAAATAGATATAATTTAAATACTGATAAGATGTTAGTTTATTGAAAAATTGTTTAGCACAAATTTTGAATATAACCAGTATAATATGAAAAATAGAGCTACAGAGATAGAGCTTAACATAATATTTATGTATTTGTCGAAACATAAATCAAAATATGCTTATGATATCGCATTGAAATATTATCTTTTTTAAATGTACTTATACACCGTGTCCCACGATGAGACCGCGAAACTCCTGAGGGTGATTGTTCTTCTTCGTTTTTTGATCCGGGCATTTTTAATAATTAATTTAAAAAAAGTATTAATAAAAAGCGACTATGTAATACTGGCTTCTGTTTGAAATGCTAGCGGTGGCGGGGTGGCGGTGGGCGGGGAGGAGTGGGGGTCCGCTCTGGTCACCGAACGCCTTGCCTTGTGCGGACATTCAAAATTCGAATTTCATATCTGAAATTGGTGCAGGTCACGTGGTGTCAGCCAGTTCAAAAATGGACGGTATTACACGCGTGAATTTTTATTCATATTTTAATCATTTTTTTTAAGAAATTAGAATTGAGTTTTTTGAAAAACTTTATTAAGATTTTTTTCTCAGAATATCATGAATAATCACCCTCTGGAGTTTCGCGGTCTCATCGTGGGAAACGGTGTATATTATTGATATCCCACAGAGACAGAGAAACTCTGGAAACGAATGTGGGTTATTTAGGCGTTTACAGGGCTTATGACCTGTCATTGGCTGGGTTAAGTGGCCACTTGACGTACTACAACATTCCCCATTCTGCCATCATCTGATAACCATATATGACAAATTTTGGAACTACTATGTATTGAAATCGTCTTCGTCGTTCCGCTTTACAGAATTTTTCTATGCTGGTGTCATCTGTTGACAAGATTGCAAAGCATTTTTTTTTTGGCAATCATCTATATTATTTTAAAAAATGTTTTTTAAAAAAGAAAATATTTTAATGCACAAATTTAAAAATAAACGGTTTTTTTAATAAACAATAATCCCACAAAGGCATAGCCTGTTCGTGGATATACAAATTTGTATGTGTTGGCGCTGTAAAATTTCAAATTAATTATCGATGTCGTTTTATTCGCCTTTCCAACGTTATATTTATAAATATAATGATTTAAATTTGCTATTGAGTAACGTTTTTCAGAGAATAAAACTCTTATAATGAATAATTTTCGTAATATAAGTGGAAAAAAGGCTTTACGGATTTCACATCAATCATTTTAATTGCTCATAAAAGCACAAGTTAAAGTTGCGCAAAGAGAATGAAACAGCAAAATAAATTTGTGCTTATCATTTCAAATAATTCGCCTTTGAACATTGGCTTTAATTTGTTATGGCATTAAACCGGTAATTTATTTATTGAGCACATAAAGCCTGATAGATTATAATGTATTTTTTTTGTAGTTCCGAAGGAATAACTCAATTAGAGTAAAACTTTAACAATGTTTTTTATTCGGTCTTGCCTTCAGTAGGTGATCACCAAAACAATTTGATTTCAAGATGAAAATCGAGGACTACGATTATATTGAGGAACGGCCGTGGATCACGTGATTGCCAATCCTCTTAATGTGCTTAGAGAGAGTTGCAAATTATTTTAAGGAAGCTGGCGACAAATCGGATGCAAATTAGAAATGTTCTCAATACCATTACACATTCCCCACGCAAAATTTGCGTCGTTAAGTTCCAATATCCTCTATAGCGATACCAGTGAAAAAATGTGTTAAAAATGCCATTTTATTCATAATGTTGAGCTCTACGCAAGAAAAACGAGTTTCAAATACCCTCGTATCTCATAGAAAAATCGTAAAGTTTATTAAGGTGAGTCCCAAAATCCTCGATAACAAGAAAAAGTGGATTACAAGTTACAAAGCGCTCTTTAAAAAAATCGAATCACAAACAGCTATTTAAAAAAAATAAAAATGGCTGCCATGCAGCTGCCAAAGTTATTCACAGTGGAAGTGTTCATATTTGCTCTAAGTTTAATTTGATTTTAAAGTTAATAATAATGGCTGATGAACTAATAAACGTTGTTGAATCTCTTCCTGGTAAATCTAAGAAAAGGTTGAGTAATCCAGAAAGTTGGAGAAAAACAGAAAATGTCTGGAAACGTATGTTTAACAGCCTTCTCTGGAAACGCCTAGATAATATGGATTATCTAGGCGCTTACAGGGCTTATGACCTGGCATCGAGTGGGTTAAGAGGCTACTTGACGTATTATAACATTCCCTATTCCGCTTATCATTTGATAACCATATCTGACAAATTTTGTGTTTGCTAGTATATTATCAGTAATGGGTAGTTCAAACGGGAGTATTTGGCGGCCCAGTGGTAATGTAGATGTCATTGAGTCTAAAGATCCTCGGTTCGAATCCCCACCCGTGGAAACGAATTTACTGAGAGCTTTTTTCAGATGCATAGGTGTCATTGACTTGAAAATGGGCAAGCATAGTTAAGGCTCATCCAGCCAATACGCCTTCGCCGGATGATAGTTGATACCAAGGGTTGCTCATGTTCCTTGCACGGTTAAACCACCGCACACCTAATATTCTCTCTGATATTCTTTTAGGCCCTATTAGTTGATATAATTCACAGGCATAGAGGACAAACAAGCGCAGCGTGATGCTGGCGTTAAAAATATGGCATTCATTACTTATAACCATTGTATAAATCAATGCTTATAACTATATAACTCTAATTCAGATATAACCTAAGTGATATCGAAATCAATAAGGCTTTAGAAATTTTAGAAAAAAATAGACCTTGTTAAGAAAAGCAAATTTTACACAACCAATAATGTAAATTCTTGCAGTAAATTTCTAAATAAAGAAAAATCATTCAAATTTTTTAAATTAAAACATACGGAGCATACAGAAAAACTTCGATGAATTTACTATTGTTTTAATGATTCTGAAACCATGGTCACCACATAAATATTAACTTAATATCGATGTGATTAAAGTGTGTGGTTTGACTTTGTAAGGAACACAGAGGTGAGGCAACGGACACAGCAACCCTTGGTATCTACTGTCATCCGGCGAAGGCGTTTCGGCTGGCTAGGCCATATACTACGTATGCCTCCCGAGAGCCTTAACCGTGCTGGCCTATTTTACAAGGCATCAGGTTCCCGGCATCCCGGTCGTCCACTGTTGACAATTCGTCGGCATTTCGCGTCAGAGCTGCAGGACGTGGACTTGACTTGGGAGGATGCGCGGGAGCTGGCGGTCGATCGCTTGGCCTGGAGGCAGTTTGTGGATTCCATATGCTCCACATAGGAAGCGGATATGGCATAATGAATAATGAATGAAAATTAAAGTGTGCTCAAGACTCAAGATATTGCAACAATAATTGTAATAATATATTTGAACCTCATCTACCTACCATTTTGGTGATAGTATTAGTGAGTGACATTGTTCAAGTGTGTGTAAATTAATATTGCCTACTTGTTATATTTTTTGTAAATTAATAATGTCGACCAAGAAAAAAAAAACCTTAACTTGTAAAATGCTTTCCTCAGCACGGGGTCCCCCAGTGAGGAATGCATTAAAAATAACAATATGACGTCTTAAAAACTGCAATGTACTAAAAATAATTTTAAAAAAAGCCATACATGTTTCAATAAGTGATTTTTTAAATAAAACAATGATTATTAATAAAAATATTCTGTAAATAATAATGGTTTCACCACTGTTGCCATGATACATACGATTCCATAAGCTTTTAGTAAGAACACAAAAGGAATACCAAATACAGTTATGTTGTAATATTAATATGCAGTATAAATTGTCTCGTTGTTTCCATTATATATTATGTATATCCCAGAGTTATGTCTGCAATTCTGCATGTCATTAGAAACGCGTGCATTTCGGCTTTACTGCAGGTCATTAAATTATTATGGTTACATCGAACTTTGAAATCATTTTATTACAATATCAAAACCAAGAAAATTTTTATTTTATTTTGAATTGAAACTCGTTTACATGAAGTAACTTTAATGAGTAATTTTATTCGCTTTGTGGTGCTGTAGTAGTGTGTTGGATTCCATGAATGACCTCTGTTAATATAATTTTCAAATAGGATACCTTGGACTGGCGCTCAAGCATAAAACTTCATATCAATTATGTAACAAATTATTAATATTAACAACTGCAATCGGTGTACTAATGGAGTGCCATATGCACCATTGGGTGTATATTTTTTTCAGTATTTTATGTCAGTACTCAAAAACGTCAAGAATTCTTAGGTGAAACACGATATTTAGATACATTCGCCACACGCGCTGTGAATTTTTTCCGTGACTACATTTTGATTTATGCGTTTCTAATGATTTTCAGTATACAAAAGCAAGTTAGTTAATGTCTTCTTTACATGCAATAGTCTTAGTTTTTTTTATTAAACAAACGAAAATCATCGTCTCAAGCTTTGATTCTGAACAACTTAACTAAAACATGAAAAACGGTAGGTACCTAATACAATACTTCTACAAAAAATTTCCTTACCATCGGATATATGCAGATATACCTACACCCAATACGTCCTGTCGCCTTCCTCCACGTTAGGCCCGCATCCATGAGCTTTGCCGAGCACATAATACATTTTTACTTATAAGATATCAAGTGAGGCCCCAAATAAACAAATTCATAAATGCTCGTTGTAGGGGCGTTATTTATTTTATTTTATAGTTTTTTACGCCCATAGGGCTTTTACATAGACCTTTTTAAAATTATTACACAGTAGGTAGCTATTCATTACCGCCAGAGATGGCATCCAGGCACTGTTCCCTAAAATGCACTAGATTTGTGTTGAAAACATCAATATTGTTAGTATACTTGCTAGCCAGTACGTGCATTCGTCGTATCGGTGAGTTAGCACTGTAATTGGTCGATGATTGGCTACAGTAAAATAGTGCATTACTACGGGTAACTCGACAGCACTCGTATACTAATTAAAATTTGTTAAACTTGATATTTTGATGTAGGCCTACATTTTTTAATGGTTGGAACGAAGTTTATAAGAATTTTAAAAAATAATTAAAAACGAAAAAGATTGCTGTGGTGTTTAATGAACATAGTAGGATTTTGTATTAATTCAGTTTTTTTTTCTTTTTCAGTTCACAAATGAGGGCATCTTCTCCAAGCGAGCGTTAAAGGCAACAATCTGCTAATCCCTGAATTGGTGGATTTCAAAATGGCGTCTCTAGTATTTGGGAAGATGGCGTCCTTGCTGTGGCTAGCTGCGGTCGCTGTGGCACTCGTATCTCCGCTTCCGGTATCCTCCGAGCATAATGGCGGCTTCCGGTGTCCGGACAAGTCCAACTGTTCCTGTTTAACTTCCGGTGTTGGCTATTATGAGCTGGTGTGCCCTGTGACAGGTTAGTGTGATATTTGTAATTTATTATATAAATAGGTATGGAATTGTATACTTATACTGGCGTAACAAAACTGGAAAATCTACATATATTATTTGGAGTCGAATGTGTAATAACACTTTTAAATCTGACCTTGAAAAAAAAAATTTTTTCTCCTCATAAAAGCTTTCATAAATACCGCAGATTAATAGTATTAATTAAATAATATTTTTAAATAATATTTTCCACATTAAATTGATCGAATCTGTTCAACATCGATTCTTGAGAAAGGTAGGCTGGATGATGGGGCTACACAGAAATGAATATACTTACAAGGCATTAGAAAAAGAGCTATTTATGTCGTCGCTGGAAGACCGGCGCAAAAAATTTATATTATTACATTATTTAAAATTGTAAACTCCTTGCTTGATTCTCCTGATTTACTTAAATTAATAAATATTAACATTCCTCAGAGAAACTTACGGCATTATCAACCTTTTCACACTGGAACCCACAGGACAAATTACGGTTTTAACTCTGCCATGCCCAGAATTCTTAGACTAGCGAATGTAAATCCTAGTCTTGACTTCTTTGGGAATAAATTGTCTTCTTTCGTGAAATCACTAAATTCTATTGAATTTTTTAACAACTTCTTCCTTCTGATTTCCCATATACCTACTCATTTTACCGTCCTCTACTATTGTATTATTTTCTATTGTATTATTGTAATGTGTTGTACCATTTATGATATAATTGTTAATTTTTATGTAATTGCCGATTAGGCGTAAATAAATAAATAAAAAAATAAAAAAATAAAAAATTATCACAAATTTGTTACTGGCACAATACAAGAAACAAAGAAAAAATATGTCCCAGAATTCGGTTTTATTTAAGGCAGTAAAATGCTTTTATGAACTCGGAAAAAACATATACGAAGAAGAAAAATTATCTAACTAACTAACTAACCATCACGCCATTTCTCCGAAGGGGTAGGCAGAGAGGATAGATCGCCACACCACTCTGTCCTGGCATACTTTTCTTGCTTCCTCAACATTCATACATCTTCTCATGCACGCACGATTATTCCGACTTCTTACATGCCCACTTTAAAGCACTTGTTAATTTATTTTTTTAATTTAGAAAATTATCTAAATTCTAAAATAAAGTTATGGTGCATGTGTTGAATAATGTGTGATGCTAGTGTGTTTACTATTTTATTTATAAAATATGATTATAATGTTAATATTAGAGTACATTTTATATTTGTATACAATGTATGCTATTTCAAGAAATAAAATTGAAAAATAAATAATAATATTTTAAACTTCTATTCGCACAAAAAATTACGGAATTTAAAAATATAATAATTTAAATTAATTTTTTATAATGCTGCCCCATTATAATGCTGATAAAATCAGTTCAGATATCGTGCGAGAAGTAAAACTTTGTCACAGTAATCTATCCGTGTTCGGCTTTAGTACCAGGCACCATATATTTCCTTCCACTAAGTACGTTTCCCATCAATTAATGGCTCGTAAATTACCAGAGCTTTTTCTGGAGTTTATTTGACTTGAATAATATCCCACATCCAAAGCGGAAAGCTATCATAATTTGATCAAACTTTTAAAATTCGAAAACTTTTAATGACAAATTCAAATATACCACAGATACCACGGTAATTTGTGGCTTAACATTTTTCTTACTTGCAGCAGTAGGTAGGTACATATTATAAATATAACTTTTATATAAAGAGTCATTTACTTTGATTTTTTAGGGGCAATAAAGCTAGTTTATCTTAAAATCCATTTTCGTTTTTTTTTCAAGTTTTTGAAAACTGTTTATTAATTTATTTATTACATTTCACATTTAATATAATCACAATAATGGGATAGCGACTAAATCAGTAGAGACCCCATGCCAATGATCTGGCCCGACTCACTAGATAGTCCGTATCGAGTCAGGGCATTGTAGTATTATACATAACACACATTGTAGTACTAAACATAAGTGAATATTTACATAATTAGTATATTAGAACCAAGTTTGGATTTCACAAATTTAGAACAATTCTATAATTCTAAACCATATTTTTGCATACCAAATTTTAATAATTACATAGCTTTATTTTTGCAGGCATTTTCAATATATACACGACCCATTAGACTTATCCAACTAACGACACCAACCCTGTATTTGGAGAAGTCGGTTAATAATTTGTTTTGTGTGTCCATTTGGTTAAAGAGCATGTTATCCCATATTTAATGACAATTTAAATATAGCTTTATTAGTTCCCCAAAAAGTCGGTATAAAAAATATCTATATGTATACACACATCATATCTAATTATATATTACGGAATAATACATTTTTTTTTAATTTAAATCCACTCTAACTAGAATCTCTGGGTTCGAATCTCACTCCATCACATTCTACTTTCAGACATAGTTATTTCCAACTACTAGGCATGTTCAGAAAGTCTGTGGATTATTTTTTTTTAGGAAAGGTGTATTGAAAAAAAACGGGATGTTACAATTATATATTGGCTGTTTTTCCATATAATCGTCATCCTGTTCAATGCATGTGGTGAGCCGTGGCATAAGATTCTTTAGCCCTCCTCTAAAAACTTTTCCGCCAGCTCCTTCCTCCAATAGGGTTCTTCCAGATAAGATGAATATCCTTGAAAATGCTATAAATATTTAAAGTATATTTTTACAATTTCAACGATATAAAACACAATGATCAACAATTTTGTTTTCATTTATAAATTTATGTTTTAAAAACACGAAGTTACGAGTGACTTTTAACGCCCGTTATTGGCTAATGACGTCATACCCGTCTACCGTGGAAGGCGTGAAATTCATTCCGTAGTGAGCGCCTATATTGGTGTGACGTCACACCGCCTGCGCGCCAAATGGAGGATTTTGCAAGCGATTTGAAAAAGAGCTATTTCAAACCGCGCTAAAAAATTCATATGACATCGTAAAAATTTTAAAAAATTCCCTTGATATTTTAATTTTTCAATCATTCTTTTGAAATAAAAAAATCGGAAAGAACCCAATTCAGAACCTCTTTCTGTTCCTGCTCGTCAATTGAAAATTTAACTCCACCTATGTATACCTTCATGAAAATGAAAAGATGATAGTATGAAGGAATCAAGTCAGTGAAATAAGGGGGTGGTTAAAAACATCCCAACCAAACGAGTCCAAGAGCGCCTTGGTGGTTAAGGCAGAGTGAGGACGGGGGTTGTCGTGCAACAAGCACACTCCTCTAGTCAACATTCCTCTCCTATTGATTTGCATGTTTTTTTTAGTTTTTCGGGTCTCACAATATCGTTGTGCATTGATGGTATCCCCCCGATGCAGAAATTCAACCAAAATTTTTTGCCAAAAATGCAAAAAATGTGGTTTGGACTTTTTTGGCAGATAGAAAATTGGTATGAAACCTGACCTTTTTACTCAGGCGAGTAATGAACCACTCTCTGAAAATCCTCACTTTCCGAATCAGTCTGACTGAGGAGGGCTAAAATAACATTCATTGAACAGAATGGCAACCGTGTAGAAAAATGGTCAATATAATATGCATTACAATATTCCGTTTTCTTTTTTCAAAAACAAAGAATAGAAAAATCTAGTATATAACTTTCTGAACCACCCTCATATTTGAAAGCAGCGTCAAAATTGGAATGTATAAATGTTCCTACAAAAAAAGATATATATTCATGAAAAAAAAGTATAGAGTAGTTCTCGATAACCAACACTCATCATTTTTAAAATGGACGAACAACTTGTACAAGAGAAAGTCATTTTTATTCAAAATAATAAATTTACTTTCCCTCCCATATTAATAATAACTTTCCTCCCCTAAGCCATTAAGATAAAAACGACTTTATCCAAGAAAAATAATATTTCTTATTCAAATTATTACTCCGTAAAGGCTGTTCTTATTGCCCTCTGTGAGACATCCGACCCTAGAAATTGATATTATCCCAAAACTTGAAACATTTGGCAATTTATTGCTACTAAAGGATATCCGTTTAACTATTACTATTAAATGAGTATGTTATGAAACCTATAAATGAATAGCTATTCTTTTGGCTAAAAAATTATAGACGCATTTAACTTTTTTATGTAACTGCGTAGCCATTTTTCTAGTAAGTTTTTCGCTTTGGTAATTTTATTGGTAGAAATAATAACGTAATAGTACCTACCAACATTTTTTATGACTCAAGTTTTCGAGAAATGCTTTGTTTGTTTTTAGTTTAGGTCTGAACATTTGAATAATAAATGTCGCAATTATGTTAGATTTTTTATAACAAATTTCATTAATGAAAAACATACATGTACGTAATGGATAGATGCTATTAAAAAGAAATTTGGATACCTTTTATAATGTTTAAAATAACTGTTATTATTTTTTTTATTCTAAAAGTTTCAATTTATTTAATAAAGTCGAACTAAAAACATCACTTTAAACATGAAAAAAATACGCCGTCAATTGTGTGAAAAAAAAACATTTTCGAATGTTTCATGAAACATGTAAACTTTTCAGTTAAGCTATTTATTAATTTATTCTGTAAATAGACAAAACATTAACACAATATGTCAATTATCCTGTAATATGTACAAATAATATTAAAATTAACAATAATATTACATAAGTATTTGGAAAATTAGAATCATAATGTATTACTAGTTTTGTAACTAGGCACATAAAATAACTTCATCATCATCATCATCATACCATATCCGCTCACTATGTGGAGCACATATGGATTCCACAAACTGCCTCCAGCCAAGTGATCGGCCGCCAGCTCCCGGCATCCTCCCAAGTCAAGTCCACGTCCCGCTGCTCTGACGCAAACAGTAAAATAACTTAATAAAAATATATCGAACATTAGAGTTACGGTAACAATTGAACGCACAATGGAGTGTGTTTACTTAATTCCCCTATTTATAGACCTGGCCAATCGTTGCATTGAATTTAAACAGTTACGAAATGGAAATGTAGCAGTCGACATCTATTACCTAATGCCAGATTAAACAAAGCCATTACCAACACGAAATGCGGTCGTTCTGAACCCGGGATAAAGTTGTATTGGCAAATCAAAATGAGGGTGTACACGTGTACAGTAGGTACGTACCTACCTTACCACCCAACGTCAAATCATGAAACCTAGTACCTGAGAGCCTGAAACCTAGTACCAGTTTATATTAATTATGTAGGCATTGAAGATTAACGTCATGTCAAAATTTATCTACAAACGATAGATATTTATATATTTTTTTAAATTTTCTACTCATAATGCTTGCAAAAATATAGCTGTGTAATTATTAAAATTTGGTATGCAAAAATATTGTTTTGTAAATTCTAAATTTGTGAAATCCAAACTTGGTTCTATTTTACTAATTATGTAAATATTCAATTATGTTTAGTACTATAATGTGTTATGTATAATACTACAATGCCCTGACTCGACACGGACTATCTAGTGAGTCGGGGCCAGATCATTGGCATGGGCCTCTACTGATTGAGTCGCCATCCCATTATTGTGATTATAAAAGGTGTGAAATGTAATAAATAAATAATAAATAATACAGATACCCAGAATGGAATGTTATTTTAAGTGTTTTGGGGTGAACATGGGAAAGAACGAACGTCTTTTTTTGCGTAGAACCTCTTAGGGATCTCCGAACCGTAGCGAAATGGCTAAGAAGCTGGACTCTCGAAACGGAAGCTCCGGGCTCGATTCTTAGTGAGAATAAAAATGAATATCATAATTTTTCTCAAGGATGAGTGTTTGCGATATTATTTCTCTCATTGAGCCTGTCGAGGTGGTTAAATAAATATAAAATAAAATTTAAAAATACACCACATTAATATTTTATTTTTTCCTTAATTTTTATTTTAATGCGTCAATTAGTGAAACCCAACCAATTTTGTAGAAATACAAAAATGTTTGCATGGCTCTTCGCAAATTATGACGATAAATTAAATACTTTCCGTTTTTTCCCGCACGTCCGGATTTACTCAAAGATACCGTCCAAGATTTTATTGTGTCCATTTCGATTCGGCTACCGTGCATGAGGTCACGGGTTCGATTCCCGTAGGGGGTCAATATAAAATATTTATTGACATGTGATTTTTTTATTAATATTTCATGTAAGACTGATCCTTCATGTAATAAAATAATCAATATACACTGCACTTGGTGTATCGAGGTGCCTTTTAAACTATTGGGGGCGAATAAGGTAAAGTGTATCAGTAACATTATCATAAAGCTGTTTTCGATAGATTTTGGTATTTTAAAATTACCCTTACTTGGTTTTGAAAAATGACAGCCGTACGGTTTTGAAAAAGTATGTATGTTCAAAATAAGTAGCGTTTCTCTGTTCTAATGGTCCGTTTGCTTTGTCACGACACCGATTTTCTAGTTGCCACGAAGTTGAAGAGAAACGCGATCGTTAAGTGAGAATAAAATACTTTTATGGGCGCACTTTGTCCAAATAGGCAGGCCGGTAATAATAGTACTGAACATTCGGCAGAATTAACGACGCTGTTCGTTTCTAGTATATCTCACTACCCACTGCCCACTACTCATTCGACCCATTAAAATCAATATAGGTCCATCATCGCCAAGCGTAACTGTAAAATGGTTACCTTTTACGACATACGTTGAGGGTTTAAGGCTGGAGGCGCTTGTAATTGAATTATTTATGACGAAAAGTATTTTAAAAAGCATTTGTAGCATCCTACGAGGTCCCTAAGGACTCATGTAATGTATGACGATGCATTTGAATATGGAAATATCACGTAGTACGAAAACCGATGAAAATATGTCAAATTGATTTAGAAATATTAATATTAATATCAAAATTAATATGAATGTTGTAAAAAAAGGTTTTCATTAATAACTTTCAAAACAAAGTTGTTGACACTATTTTTCGTGGCCCCCGTGACGTCATAATTCGGTCTCGCTCCTATGTTTCACATTTTTAGTTTCATACGTTAAGGGCTACATAAATAGTGACGTAAAAGGGGCGTGGCCAACGCAGACTAGTGTTTTCGGGGTAATTTGAAATTGAACTTCAAAACAATTTTTAACATACTAAAAATAAAGAAGAAGAAAATACAGGAAAGTATTTTTATGACTTGTAATATTTGTAATAAAAAAACGATGATTTTCCCTATTGAAAATTATACGGTCAACAATTAAAGCTTGTAATCTTTTGACGTAACAAAAAAAATGTAAGAGAGAATCAAAGGAAAATAAATGTTAAAATTTTTTTTTTCTCTATAAATTAATGTATCTTCCCATCTTAACAGGGCCTAAATTTTGTAGGTTGGTGCCAAGTTGGTGCAGTTATGTTTCAGGTACCCTTTACTTATGTATTCCATAGATGAACATTTCAAAAATTGGAAAAATTTAAGAGAAACGATTTTATTGAGATAAGACTGAAATAATCTTAAGCCATTATTGTGATTATTTCGTTAATTTAAGTCCGTCTAGACGTACATATTCTTGAAATCCAACTGCAAAATATATTTTGTGCAAAATCCTCAAATTTTTTGTAATAAACACAATTATAATTCCTTGTTTGTTATCCCACAAATTCACACATTCATATTTATACTTGTATATTCATTTTTTCAATATCATCGATATTTTTTATACCAATCTCGACTGTTGATAATTCGAAATATGATATCAAAGACATCTCAATAATGAAACATCCGCTGATGTCGTTTTTAAGTATCTGTGCTTTAATAACCGCCTGAATTTCTCCAATATCATTATAAATCTCTTTGTTGTGAGGATCTTAAGAAAATACTTCAAGTCTTTGAGAGGTTCGCTCGTCATGACTACATATACATACATTTACATAGTTTATTATGTACCTATCTATCTCATATCAATGTATATGTATGTATACGAAGGGAAGAGGGTGTCGTAAGTATAATATATGTACACGTACAGTCTCTAGAAATACATACTCTGTTTTACACTCTCAGTAACTGCCGTTACTGGAGTGTTCTTCAGAATAAATCCTGTATTTGTGTTATTTGTTTAACACGATAAATTAACGTTTCATGCTTGTACTTCTCACTGTATTAAAAATAAGTATTATTACATATGTAGCAAAAAGCTTTTGACTCCGACTTCTACATAGTTATTAGCTCCCAACACGCAATTAAAATATGAGTTTCTTAGGGTACAAAATTGTTCATGTGATACCAGATCTACTCAAGACATATTTTATTTTATTTTATTTTATTTTTATTTTATTTTTATTTTAAACCACCTCAACAGGCCAGGAGGCCCAATTACAGAGGGGAACAACGTCACAAACACCCAGGCTTGAGAAAAATCACTTTTGATTTTTTGAGTTCTCACCGGGAATCGAACCCGGAACCTCCGTATCGTGAGTCCAGCGTCTTAGCCATTACGCTACGGAGGTCGCCCTATGTCCCTAAGGACTGTTGCTGAAAAAAGTGACATATTGTTTTTCTCAAAATATATTTAATTATTCATCAATATCTATTTTTTCCCCTTCAAAGTAATCCTCCTAAGGCCTCCTAATCGATTGGCCAGCGATAGCGTCCAACCCTCTAGCCATCTCTTTCTATCACATGAATATTTGTCGGATGTAGATACTTTTCAGAAATTTATCCCCTACACAGATTTCGGCGTAGTGGCGCCCAAGTGTATTGCAGCTTCAGATATATAATACTTTTTCCAATCCCCACTTTTGATATGCGCTTTTAGGTAAGGGCCTTGAGCTCTTCCAGCAATGCGGTATTTATATCTCCTCAATCGTGGCCAAAAACACCATATTTTCATGGGTCTTTTCAGTTTAGGAAACAGGAAAAAGCCTCAGGGGCCAAGTCCGGTGAATACAATGCAATGGCGTGATTACGGTGTTAATTGGCCAAAAAAAATACGAATAATCAAGGATGTTGGAGCAAGTGCATTATCGTGATGCAAAAACCATGAATAGCCACAGATCTGGGCGTTTTCTTCGTATTGATTCACGTAAACGGCGCATAGCTTGAAGTTAATAATAATTAGCCAACACAGCAATAAAATTTAATTTTAAGGGTGAACGAAAAATGGATAACTGGTGATTTTGTACATAATGGCGTCTTTTAAAACAATTTTATTAATAATCCCCGGAAAACAAATTTAATATATTATGAAGAGTAATATTAAGTATTTCAAATTTCCCAAAATGTGACGTTCTAAGTCTCGTTTTATACACTTATAACTTACTAAAACTAGGGATTTCTCGTTTACTCTCGACTAGTAACATAAGTTTTTTCGCGAGGAGGTATCAATATCAACCTTTAATGCTTTTGTTTGTAACCCTCGCACATCAAACAAATAGCCAAACTTTGACTTATCACTCTAACACAGTGCGTTGTTATCAAAAGGGGTTTCCAAATCGATATAGTAATTATATCCCCCCACCCCCCGATTCTGCCCTTTCCCTTTGAGGGTGATTGGCAGATATAAATTGGATGTTATGGAAATGTATAGAAAACACCATTAAAGGAGTCAGAAGTTACGAAATAGAAGCACAATAGCGTGCATTAACCACGAATTCAAATTATAGAGAACAATGCCCACTATCGATGCAGTCGCTATTTTATGCACGGTTCATAATATTAAATTAAGTATCCCTTTTTGCGAAATGTGTCTGAAATACAAAACTGCTATATTACAATAATGGTTAGTGCGTACGACTACTCTGCATGAGATCGTGGGTTCGATTCCTATATTGATCAACATGAAATATAGATTTAAATGTGATTTTCACATAAAAATAATACCTTGGACTAGCACTGAAGCGTAAGGCTGATCATCTTGCCACAATGTAACAGATGATAAAGATTCACTGCACTTAATATACTAATGCAGTGATATATTTACCATAGGGGCGGGTAAGGGAAAGCGGTAGTAGTAGGTATACCAAAAAGCAAAGCTTACAAGCAGGCGCAAAATATTCTCGTTTTTAGTAGGTAGTGGTTTTTTGTGGTTGAATTCGTGGATTTGAACAACGATGAAAATAATGCATAGGAGCTACAGAAACTGTTAATAAATGAAAATAATGCATAGAAGCTACAAAACTATTAATGGAAATAATGCATAAAAGCTACAGAAACAATTGTTTATTTTTTAGTGCTTTCACACAAACATCATGTATAAAAAATGCATGGAAGCTACAGAAACTATTAATAAAATATTGACAATTCGGAGGTACCTACATAATCTTTTTAACATATTCACGATGCATTGAACAATCTTCATTCTATAATTTATTAAGAAAACAAAGAAAACCGTGCATTTTTCTCCGATAACTTTTGATGTTTATGAACAAAACTTAAGATAAATTTAATGGAAATTGCACAGTTGCGTATATTTTCACTATCAATTCATTATTGTCAACCAAAGGTTGCTCAATACGCCTAAATATTCATTATCTAAACGAGACTTCAGGGTCTGTGAGGTGGCTTTATTTCGTTCAAACATTCTAGGTTGAAAGCCTTTAAATTAGTAAATAATAATTTCCTTGATAACTTTACTCCCTCCATCAATAAGTATTGTTCCGCACTAATGCGGAATTAATTATCTTCGATTCATTCAAAATAGCGGCATAACTACTTCCATTCCTAGCGGATAATAATAAAGGATAAGGAGAGAAGTGGGTGTAGAATGTAGTAATAATAGGTTAACCGGAAAGGCAATATAAATGATTTGTTTGTTAATTTAATGTACAACAATTTATAAAAATAAATATATATTTAAATAAACAAAATATAGGCACGTTACACACGAAGCAATCATGGAGGTATAATTAGTACCTAATCTTCAGTAGCCAATCTATAAAACGGACTACACACAAAACCCCATTTTTATTTCAAAGTTCATAAATATTATTTCGAAATTTCGAATTTGGAAACGAAATATTAGCTAAAGAACTTTAGAATAGAAGAGATTTGAGACCCTGAAACCATGGTCACCATATAAAAATTCACTTAATATTAATGTGTATTAATCTATGATTACTGTGCTCAAGACTCAAGATATTGCTACAATAATAATATTGTCATAATTATATTTGAACCTTATCTACCTACCATTTTTGTGATAGCAGTGTGAGTGACATTGTTTAAGTACGTGTGTAAATTTATATTGTTTAACTTGTTATATTTTTATAAATTAATAATGTCGACAAAAAAACCTCGACTGGGGTCCCCCGGTGAGGAATGCATTAAAAATAACAATATGTCATTAAAACTGCAATGTACTAAAAGAATTTTTTTTAAAAGAAGAGAAAAAAATGCATACTTTCTTGTATAAATTTACACTATAAAGCTAAACCCTTGGAGGAATCACTATAATAATAAATATAATAGTAAATAATAAGCTTAACCGAAGTTTAGGTGTAGGTTTACGACTATCATTATGACATCATCATGAGCTTTTTATTCTTATATATCTAATAATTAATTATTTCTAACTATTTTAATAAAGTTTCTTACGCGTTGTTAATGCCTGTATTACAAGGGTGTAAAAAATCACAGCAAACACATTATACATGTATCTATACTCACGAGCAGACTATGCCTTTGTGAGATAACATTATTTTTTAAATGTTATAATGATCAACATAGCTATGTTATTTTTTTATAAAATAAATTTCACATGTAAAAAATAAAATAAAAAATCCCTGTAGGTAAACGCTTGGATACTGTTATATTTTTTTTAATATCTGATATAGGTATTAATAAATAAATCATTAAATAAAATACAGGTACCCTCCGGTTATAATTTATTATTTGTTTATTTAATTTATTTACATAAAAATATTTTATTAAAATACTTTTTATATTTTAAATATATTTGTCCTCACTGGGGTAACCCGTGCTAAGGACTAATTTTATCCCAAATTGTTAGTATAGGATACCTACATAACTTTGAGTTAGGCCGTACTGGGGGGTTGGAAATATTTTTTGTATTGTGGTAGTGCTGATCCTTATATCATTCGAGTAACTAGGAACGTGCTTGGAAGTCAAAGGAATTTCCTGCCCCAGTATATACTAGTACCTAAATTATATTATATAATACGAATATTTCATTTATATACCTATAACGTATATATACTACATCAGGGTTGGCTCCAGAGAATACCGGGGTTTATGGCAGGCATCTATGTCTGTAGGTACGTAATTGATTGACCGCCAATAAATTTATAGATACTTTTTTTTCTGTTGGGTGGCGTTTTTCCTGTCTTCCTTTTTAGAGTATTTCAATGTGGAGACACTGAGGGATCGTAAGGGTGACGGCATCATGATTTTCTTTTGACTTGATCGATGCTGTCGCCCTATTGACTTAATGCTTCGCCGTAATTTGTTATGCATTTGCAACAACAAAACTTTTAAGGTCCTGCATAAAATAGCGTAACTGACAGAGAGTCCACAAGGACTCTATAACATTCGCGGGTGGAGGTGGGATCGATCCCTCAGTGTCTTCCTTTTTGTGGAAATGACGTGAAAGTTAGTCAAACAAATTTACAATTTTACTGCCGTGGTGGTATGAAATCGATAGTAGTCGTAGTTTCGGCCATCTGATGGTAACTACGTATTAGCCGAAAATCTTCATAACACTCGTGATTTAGGCCTTAGGGTGAAGGCCTGAAAAATATAAAACCTTGCACTGAAGCCTCCGAAAGGCTATTTACAACACCGGTTATAAAAAAAATCATCATCATCATACCATATCCGCTCCCTATGTGGAGCATATGGATTCCACAAGCTGCCTACAGGCTAAGCGATCGGCCGCCAGCTCCCGTGCATCCTCCCAAGTCAAGTCCACGTCCCGCAGCTCCGACGCAAACTACCGGCGTATTGTCTACAGTGGACGTCCAGGACGCTGAGAACCTGATGCCTTGTAAAATAGGCAAGCATGGTTAAGGCGTGGTCATAAAAAAATTACAAATGTTTTTCGAATAAAAATTTTGAAATTAGGTAGGTAGGTAGTCTCTTTATGTGGGTAATGAGTATTCTACTATTATGCAAATATTAAATCTAATTAATTCCAGGTCGCCCCTGTTTTGAAAGCTATAGATCAGATGATCAAAGATATTTAGCGTGAGAAATTGTTAAGGCCGGCAGCAAACAATGGACCGACCATATCCCCAATTCCACCCTCCTTAATCTCCCTATCTCCCTCCCCCCGGCCATTGTTCCCGTCCCAAACAATAACAGTCAATAAAGACAACAGCACGGTAATGGCTAACTGCCTTCTACTGGGATTACCTGAAGGTCACTTCCATTTTCATACAATCAATACAAATAAATATTGTCTCTAATATTGATTCTTCGGCAAGTTCAGAATTTGTTCAACTCTTAAAATTTTAACTCAAATTCTATATTACATAATAGATCAAACATAATATATTATGTAAGATTAAATCAATGACTAACGACTATGACTTTTAGCCTAAGTTAATTTACAAAAATATAGTTTAATAACAAGACAGCTGAAATCCATAGTAGCAATATGTCTTCGGTAACAATCGGAGAAAAAGTAATTAGGTAAATAAAGTGTTTTAGTTACATGCAAAAATGCAAGTTTTGTCAAAAGATATTGACGTATTATATGGGAAGATACTTTCCTTCCTTTCACTTATCTACACCAAATGGTGCATAGGGCACTGCATTGGTGCACCAAAAGCTGTGTATCTTGATCAGATTCCTACTAAATACAAAGTGTTTTTTTTTCTTTTACAGGACCTTCAAAGTTTGTTGTCCAGTTCACGGGTAGTTATGCTCAACTGCAGTGTCAACCAAATATCAAACCCGAGGACTTCTCTATCCTCCCACACCTCACCATCCCTAGCTCAGGAAGTAGTACTGAATCATTCGGTTTCAACAGCTGTCCGCTTCCAACACTTCCTCTGGCTGACATCGTTTCAAAACTCGGAATCACCAAACTGAGGGCACTGATGTTCCAATCTTATGGACAAAACCTCTTCAACACGCTGAAGAGACATCATCTAAAAGGACTGGAAGAAGTAACAAGACTCGTCTTGTCTGGAAATGGTCTGACAGATTTGCCGGATGATTTATTCACTGATATGAGAAACCTCTCTTGGTTGTACCTACGTTCTAACAAGATACATCTACGCCCAGACCTATTTAAATACATTTCAAAATTGAATCTTTTGGAATTGGGACATAACGACTTACCAGAACTTCCTCGTGGTCTCTTCAAGCACCTCACTGTTTTAAAAAAAGTGAATCTCTGGCAGAATAGTCTTACAAATCTAACAAGCGATGTGTTTGATGGCTTGGAATCCTTGGAGGAATTAGATCTCAGTACTAACAACATACAAACCCTGCCACCAGATGTGTTCCACAAGCTGCCACATCTGAGACTCTTGAATCTATATTCAAATAACTTAAGTTATCTGCCTGAAGATTTATTTTCGAACAACTCTGAGTTAGAATTTCTCAAACTGTATGATAACAAGCAGAGTTTGCGGACACTTCCGGGAGGATTTCTGAGCAACAAAACTAAATTATCAGAAGTCAGCTTGTACAGATGTAAAATTGCAACCCCTCCGGTTTCTCTGATGTGGGGATCAGCCAACATCAAAAGTATATCTCTGAAAGGAAATGTCATCAAAGAGATATCAAATAATCTATTTAGAGATCAAGTTGAAATCATTGAACTAAATTTAAGCGATAATTTAATTACAATGATATCAGATGGCGCTTTTCGATCTCTAGAGCATTTGAAAATTCTGAATCTTGATAAAAACGCTCTGGAAAAATTATCTGGGTAAGTTAGTAACGTTTTTGGTGAATATTTATTTTCTTCCCAATTATACGATAAACTTTGGAAAAACTGATTCTTATGTGAAAAATACAAAAGATATATTACTTTGTTAACTACAATTCGAGAAAAGTTTTTAAATTTCCTTGTTTAAGTTGAGTCCTATTCATTATTCACATTTTTGTTTAAAATTTGCACAAAAACAATCCGTACCTACCTAATTTATTCTTTGAGTAAATTAAAAAAATGTACGGTAAAGAATCATTACATAATTCATTATGTTTCCGACACCCACACAAAATTTTAAAATCTAATATCAAGTTCGTTTTTAACCAAATACATTTTCATACACCCCTACCCTGAAATTGAACCTGTAAACTCCTCCCCAAGAGCCACACGATCCAGAACACAGAAAATATTGAAGCAAGCAAAGACACACACTACTTTTGGTCAGAGGGATTATGTGTATTATGCTGTCAAGCTCTACAACATGCTCCCTTTGGCCATCAGAACAATAAAACAGGAACTTGTTTTCAAAAAAGCTGTGTCAAATTGGATAGTGGAGGTGGGTAGAATAGAGATAAGCAAAATTATTCAACCAAATAGATAGTCTTTTTTCATAATTTTAATTTTTACAATCATTTAAAAATGTATGGATCCATTGTATGTTAGTAATTAAAAAATAATAAAAAATTGTAAAATTAGTCCTCGGCACGGGTTACCCCAGTGAGGACAATTTCAGTATTTTTAATTTGTACTTTGTAATATGTTTTAAATAAAAAATAAAATAAAATAAAATAAATAAATACATGAATGTTTTTTTCAGGAAAATTTTTGCACACCTCGTTTCATTAGAACAGCTAAGTATTCGAGAGAATAAACTGAGTGAAGTGTCTTTTGATACATTCTTTCAAACAACACAGCTGGAAAATGTGGACTTGTCATTTAATAGCTTGACATTATTGGAAGACGGTGGTGTGGCTCCTTCAGGACGTAAAATACCAACCGGTTTAACATCGCCATTCCAGAAACTACAAAAAATTCAATCACTAAATCTCAGTCACAACGCCATTACTAACATATTTTCTGATTGGAGACTTGGTACTTCAAGCCTGAAATATTTGGATCTGAGGTTTAACAAAATGCTTAAAATATCAGTAAGTGATATTTAAAAACATATTTACCCTTCTTATCTACTCAATAATAATAAATATATTTATTTTATTGTTTTTACGCCCATAGGGTATTTACATATACATTTTAAAATTATTACACGGTAGGTAGCTATTCATTACCGCCAGAGATGGCATCCAGACACTGTTCCCTAAAATGCACTAGATTTGTGTTGAAAATATCTATATTATTAGCAAACTTGTTAGCCAGTGCGTGCATTCTTCGTATTGGTGCACTGTAATTGATCGATGATTGGCTGCAGTAAAATAGTGCATTACTACGGGTAACTCGACCAGGCACTCGTATACTAATTAAATTTGTTAGTTGACAACAATCAAACATATATTAAAATGAGCATATTAAAAATAAACCAAGTATAGGTCGCGTCATGTTAAAAGAACGCTGGAAGAAAGTTGAGGGGGTGTGTTTGCGCATGTGACCCGCCCACCCCGCGTCCCAAATAAGGCCGATAATCGCCTAATGCGCTAATGCGCAGCTTGTCCGCCAGCGTTCTTTTTACATGACGCGACCTATAGGTAACTATGTTTTTCAACATCTTAATGTTCAAATTAAGCTTAAACAAATTTTTTTTCAGTTTGAAGATATTAATATTATCAACTACAACCTTACTTTGGATCTACGAAACAACAATATATCAGAAATAAATTTCAATGCTGTACCGAAACTTGGTTTAAGTAAGGATTTTCAACAGCCCAATGTCAAAAATCCTACTGTGGTTTTTATAGAGAATAATCCTTTGCACTGTGATTGTCTACTTTACACCTTTGTACTATACCAAAGGGGGAAGCTAGAAAACCAAAAAAGAAATATGGCCTCAGTGGATCCAGGAAATGCTCGCTGTGTTTCTCCTCCAAAAATGGAGGGAAAACTAATCAAAGATTTAAAGCCTCAAGAAATACTCTGTCCGCTTGATAATCCTAAAAGTAAAAATCCACCTCAGTGCCCAAAGACATGTGAATGTGATGTGCGACCGTTTGATATGTCATTGATTGTAAATTGTTCGGCTTCGAGCATGGATTCACTACCATTACCAGATATAAGTAACTTAGGTCTTCGCCACACCGAATTACACTTTGAAAACAATATGCTCAACAGTCTAATGCAGATTTCTACCGATAAGATAGTTTACAATCAAATCACTCGGCTATTTGTTGGTGGGAACAATATCACATATCTCGCCAAAGAAGATATTCCTGATCAAATTGAGGTAAGAATTAATTTATGTCTATGTAATTTTCCATCTGGCGAGAAAATACGAAAATATAGAATTTGACTAGGTTACCCGGTCACCTGTTCGCCCGCGCTAAACGGGATGAGTTTTGCAACCGCAAGGCGCTGGGATTTTTTTTTCATACGAAAATAACGAACGTAAAAAGTTTAAAATCTGCAAGGTCATTTTGCATAATTTGTATATGCATAAGGCTTCCTGCGGTCATTACAGATCTTCAGCAGTTGACCGGTTTATAAAGAACACTAATTGTGGGTACTTATGTATATGTGTTATTTATATAAAATCAACGTTTTGTTTTACAGATTTTGGATCTAAGAAACAATAACCTTGCGCATGTTAACGAGTCAGTAAGCGACACGTTAAGCAATTCTACAACCCTGAATCAAATGTGGATTTCTGGAAATCCAATAATATGTGACTGTGAGAACCGTCCTTTCCTGTCTTTCCTCAGGGGAAATTATAAAAAGGTAATAAAAATCTAGATATATTTTTAGAAGCTTATAAGCACCCTTTTGATGATTCCTTAATTGAACTAAATATATCCTTGTTACGCATAATGGTTAAACTTGTCTGATATAATGGCTTTATATGTATGTAAATATTTTAAATTACAAGTTGAACTTTACTATTACTGTACAAAGAATTATTTTAATTTTTGTTTTTCAGATAATGGATATAGCCCATGTGAATTGTTCCGATGGTCAAAGAGTTAGTTCTCTCTCCTTGCGTAATCTCTGTGGCACTCCAACTTCACTAGAGACA
Organism: Micrasema minimum; assembly: GCA_022494985.1. NCBI lineage: Eukaryota > Metazoa > Arthropoda > Insecta > Trichoptera > Brachycentridae > Micrasema > Micrasema minimum. Next base: position 159,560 of record JAGVSP010000006.1, on the reverse strand, counting down.
AGTGTTGCCTTGTCAGTCGCTGGATTATTTGTTGGAATTATGGCTACTTTCTTCTACAAGTATAAAGAAGTCATCAAAGTTTGGCTGTTTGCTAAAAATTTATGTTTGTGTTGCATCTCTGAGAAAGAAGATGATGATAAACTCTACGACGCATTTATTTCCTTCTCTAAAAAAGACAAAAACTTTGTTATTAACAAACTTGTATCCGAACTCGAAGGTGGAAATAATCCTTATAAAATCTGTCTTCACTTTCGAGACTGGGTTGTCGGGGAATGGATCCCAACACAAATAGAAAGATCTGTAGAAGAATCAAGCCGAACATTGGTAGTGCTGTCCCCTAATTTTTTACAGTCAGTTTGGGGAAGAATGGAGTTCAGGACAGCTCATAACAAAGCCTTGAAGGATGGAAGGGCGAAAGTAGTGGTTGTTTTGTATGGAGATATCGGGCCTACAGATAATCTGGATGCAGAACTTCAAGCGTACCTATCTATGAATACCTGCATTAACTGGGAAGATCCGTGGTTCTGGGATAAGCTGCGATACGCATTACCACACCATCAGAAGAACAAAGTTCTCGCTTCAATACCAAATATCCTAAAGAAAAATGGGTTTGACGACCGACTAGAGCTAATTGATCCTTCATCACCCACACATTCAGGACAAAATACACCCCCCGCACACCAAGCACACATTAACCCACTTCTAGCCCATACTAATTCACTACATAATAAAATAAACATTGTAAAACTACCCGATAGTATGATTAGCGATGCACTCACAGATGAAGGAGAACAATTTGATGGAAACAACAAACACAATGTTTTATAGTAATATAACAGTTAATTATTTCTTCACAATAATCTTGAGAGACTGTTGTTAAATACAACACTTTTCGTGATTCATGAACATTGCAAAATAAAATTATGGATAGGTCCAGAAATATTTATTGTATTTAGTGTGTTTCTTACCAATCATTTGTTATTAATAAGTACTTAAGTTAAAAAATGTTACTTCTACAAAAAAGAAATTTGCATATTATTATTTCTCATAAATAAGTTAAAACAGTTTTCTATGAATACAATACTCTTTAACATTCATAATATTATTTCACATCTATGAATTAAAAAAAAGAAAGGCAAAATCAAGCAAATTATAAACATTGATTTATATTGTGATTATTTGACCATGAACACGTCAATTTATTTTTAAAGTATTGTATTGAGAATGCTTTGGGTATAACTGCAATATTCTCAATATCTGAATTAAATTTAATGAAACAAATAAAGGCAAAGAAGAATTTGAAAACCTAAAAGAATCAAATAAAAAAGTAAATGCCTATCTGTTTTCAGGTGCCAAAAATAATTATGCTGAAAGAAAAAAATAATTAGGAAAGCGATTTGATAGAAGTGTAAAATATAATTGTCTGTAATTAATGTATTTATATTATTATTATCCTCTAAAACAGGGGTTTAAATCACATTTATATTGATAATTAATATAATTGAAGTCATTAAGTCTGTAATATAAAATGGTAGTTTACCACTCAAATTTTGTACATTAATGTGATAAATAAATTGAATTGTAATGTTTGTAAGATATAATTATATTGTGTGTACCCGTAATACATCCTTTATTAAACTTCCTTTTTGTTGGATATTCATCAATCCATTTCTGCTTCCTATGTGAAGCATATAGATTACACAAACTGCCTCTAAGCTAAGCAATTGACCGCCAATTATTGTGCATCCTGCAAAATCAGGTCCACGTATAATAACTCTGGCAAAAATGGCTGACGAATTGTCAGCAGTGGACGTCGGGAAGCTGAAGCCATGTAAACTTGGCAGGCGTAAAGAATGCTCTTAGGAGACATTTATAAATAGTACATGGCACATCCAGCCGAAATGCCTTCGCCCAATGTTGGTTGGGTGTTAGGCATTGTTAAAAACAATAACAATGATATTTTTTAAATCAGATACCAAAAAAGGAATACTTGTCATGTTTAAAAAAATTATACTTACCTTTATAATATTTAAGGTTTTGCATTACATTAAATTATTGAGTTGACTTACTTATTTCATTTTGTAAATAAAAGTTTCTTATTATAAACAATTGTTAACATTTATTTACATTCTATTAGGAACCTACTAATGAGTTTTATACATATAGATCAACCTACATAGGACAAAATATGACTACCAGTAAAAAAAAAATACACATAAAAAAAAATGATTTTCTGGGTTATTATTCCTTGTTTTTGAGCTTTGTGTTTTTGAACGTGCCGACGTTCCATAGCACATTGCAGTGTCCACCGTCAGCCCGGAAGATAGACACTAATGTGATTAGTTTATGGACTGAGCCTTTGTGTTAAACAACAGCTTTTAATAGAAAGCCCTATTTTCTAAAATTTTAAAACATCAATGACGATTCTGATACAAAATTAAAGCAAGATAAAACAATCAGTTTGTTTTCATTTTTAGCTATAAATTTAGTTATTATTTACACACTAACCTAAGTATTTAAAAGATGCGAAAATAATGATTTAATTGCATTATTATCAGACGATTATAAGTATATTTAAAAACCATCAAAACAAAACAAGAAGCTCGTACCACTCATTATTCTTCGTTCTTCATGAATTATTATAACATTTTAATTCAGTCAGTAATGTTAACTACTACATACTACACATTTTTTTCTTAATTTGTCTCACTATTTTTGCAGATAATTAAGCAGATGTGGTAGTCCTTTTTCCATCAGTTGCAGAACCCGATCAAAATTATACATTTTTTCTTTTTCTACATTAAGTTTTTCCATTTCTCTACGGTGGGATTTCTCTTCTCTCAACATGTCCATCTTCAAACGGCTGCTCTCAATCTTGATGAACATCTCGGTCGCTCTGTCAGATGGCCTTCCTTCTCTTTTCAAGACGTGAGGATGGCGATTAGAATTCAGAGGATTGTGAGGTGTTTGGAAATGTGAGCGATGGCGGAAACGAGGGGGTAGTTTGGAATATCTTTTGCTGGGACGAGAAGATGGCTGAGGGCAGGGTGGTGAAGGAGAAGATGGTGGAGTGGGGTGAGGAGATGCCTTGAGAACTGACGTGTTAGTATTTTGACTAGGTTGATAGGAGGATGGTTGTTCATTATGGGTTTGTTGAGGTGGAGAATCTTGAAATGGTTGTAAGTCTTCGTAAGGTTGCGAAGGTGGCATTCTCTTCAGGTTCAGAAAAACGGGTCAAATTCCTGTAAGCATACAGTATTCAAGATTATTTATGTAAACATATTTTTAAAATACATAAGTTTCATGTGAGTGCATTAAGTTTACAAATTTAAGGACCTCACAAAAGTTTATTGTCTAGAATAATAACATTGTGGCGGTTTTATCAATGTTTTTACAACTATTTCAAAACAAAAAGTATTTTTCTTTTCTTATAATATGTATAACAAATCATTCTATAGTCTGATACTTAGTATTAAAAAAATTTTTCTAATAAAGTTTTTAAAACAAAGCAATTCTAATTAATAATTCACATATGAAATCCTAGCTTAACTGTTTGCATGTCGTAATGACACACGTGATGGATGTTATGCATTTTTAGAATCATGAATAAATACTTATACACCGATTTTCACACTGCATAGTACTGCTTGACAAGCTTATTGTTATGTAGCTGTTTTCACCAACCAACCAAAATTGTTAGACTTACTTAAAACTTAAGTTGATAACTTATCAAGAATTAAGGCTCTCTGCAGATGCCCGGCTAAAAAGTTTGCAAACTTGATACTCTTATAGGCAAGAACAAGAAGTTGGTATGTAGCTATTTAATTGGAAATGTGCAAACTAAAAATGGGTGAACTTTAAAAAAAGTTATTTACCTCTTCATTTTCTGGTACATCTGTACAATTACGGCCCTTGATAGATAGGGCAGCAACTCTTTTCCTCAACTGGATTCAAATGCGGCATGTTCTCTGTATTGCCTGTACTCTGATGGTAATATATTATTGAAACTTTTTTCTTAACCCTAATTTTTAAGTCTGCCCACACCTAATTAAATGAAAGTAAAATAAATTAAGGTAAACATAAACAAAAGAATTTATCACACAATTAATACTATACCGCACATGTCAATTTGTCAAAAATGATCTGAGAATACCACATTATAACTCACACCGACCGCTACATTTCTGTCTTAGAAACGTGTTGCTATATCTGTTTCCCATATCGAGATACTTATTAAATTTTTGAAAATCTTTAATATGATCAATTTTTCATTTTTTTAAATAAGTTTCAATGACCGACTGATGATCATTTAATTTACCTTCTTCCATTTATCCAAGGTCTTGACACAGCCATTAGAATCCTGGTTCAGGATATCTGTAAGAGTTTTCCATTTTTTCCATAGATTGGGTGCGTTCAACACTAGTAGCTTCAGTTGGGGAACACAAATCGGGATTACTAAAATCACAAAATTGAGAAATCTTTTTTACATTTATCAAAAGTTTGTTACATCAATAATATATAATAAAAGATAGAGATATGTGCATATTTCATAGATAATGGTACTATATTACATACTCAGAAGGTTCTAAATTTTAATATGTGGTATACAAACGTTTCCATGAAGTTAATCATAATGTTCACTTGAGAGAGTGTAAATCTGGTGGTGTTCATTCTAAAAAATAATGAAATAAAAGATACATAAATATGTAGATAATATATAATGTACTGTCGCGTTCACAAAAGCATTTTAATTTTTGTTTATAATACAGTTTATTTTGACATTTGCAACATAAAACACGTAGCATTTCGATTTATATTCCATGTAACTACTAATTTATTAATTCAAATGAATGAACTCACTTATTTTTTCTATTGTGTTAGTCGCACAGTTTACAATAATAATACATTAAATGTATTAAATTTAAATAATACAAATTTTACGCAACTCGGAGGCAAATATACACATTCAAGTTGATTCAAGTGACACCTGACACCACCCTGACACATAGCTTGACAGAACCTTAATCATAGACAATAATAGAAGTTTAACCGTAGACTAGATGATAGGTGCGAAAACAAAACTGGTTGCAAATTAATATTTCGATAGAATGTAACACTATTTTGATTATTTAAATATACCTACACATTCGTAAAAAGACAGAGCTGCAATTGTAAACAAATTTTAACAAAATAGATAAAAGTTTTTAGATTTCTCGATAGAAGTTTTTTTAAAATGTTTTAATGAAGGTTCCAAAAAAGAAATAAAATTTAATAATGCAAACATTTATTTTTATTTCTTTTGTAGAAAAATTGGGTAAGTTTTTATAAAGGTTCTCCAAAAGCCTTTAAATTGGTCCTAAAAAATCAGGCTTAGGTGGTACTGCAGGCTATTAGTCTACTCGGATGGAGTGTGAGGCCCTTTATCAGGGCCAATAAATTATCTGCTACTACCTGGGAGCGCTTTAGCCTTGTTAGTCTACTCGGACCAAGTGTGGTGTTCTTTTCAGAACCAGCAAGGTTGACTTGGCAGACAGTCCAACCTTCTGGCGGTATACTTGAGCTGGGAGGGTGGTTCCCCTTCTTAGAACTGGGAAGACAGTCTGTGTCTGTCTGTCGGTCTGAATAAAACACTCGGTTTATTTTTGTTTTAAGCTTATAATTTAGTTATTATTTTACACACATCATCAATCATCAAAATAAAACAAGAAGCTCTTACACATTTTCCTTATTCTTTGTTCTTCATGAATTATTATAACACCCATTTTAATTCAGTCAGTAATGTTAACTACTACTTCACATTTTTTCTTAATTTGTAACTTTGAAACACTATTTTTGTAGATAATTAAGCAGATGTGGTAGTCCTTTTTCCATCAGTTTCAAAACCCGATCAAAATTATACATTTTTGCTTTTTCTATATTAAGTTTTTCCATTTCTCTACAGTGGGATTTCTCTTCTCTCAACATCTCCATCTTTAAACGGCTGCTCTCAATCTTGATGAACATCTCGGTCGCTCTGTCAGATAGCCTTCCTTCTCTTTTCGAGGCGTGGGGATTGCGATTAGAATTCAGAAGATTGTAAGGTGTTTGGAAATGTGAGCGATGGCGGAAACGAGGAGCTAATTTGGAATATCTCTTGCTGGGACAAGAAGATGGCTGAGGGGAGGGTGGTGAAGGAGAAGACGGTGGAGTGGAATGAGGAGATGCCTTGAGAACTGATGTGTTAGTATTTTGACTAGGTTGATGTGAGGATGGTTGTTCATAATGGGTTTGTTGAGGTGGCGAATCTTGAAATGGTTGTAAATCTTGATACAGTTGCGAAGGTGCCAATTCTCCAGGTTCAAGAAATGGGTCCAATTCCTGTAAACATACAGTATTCAAATTAATTTTTGTATATTTATTTTAAAAAAAAATTTCATGAGTGAGTGGATTACATTTAAAAATTAATGACTTGACAAAACTTTAACTAAAGTTTATTACCTAGAATAAAAACATTGTTAGTGGTTTATCAATATTTTTACAACTATTTCAAAACATAAAGTATTTTTCTTTTCTTAGAATAAGTATAACTCACATTGTATAGTTTGAGAAATCAGAAAGATTTAATGATTTTTTTCATATTCTGTTTTATCATTCTAATGACACATGTCGTGATTAATTTTATGAATTTAAGGTGAATTTTATTTAAATAAATAAGAGTACCACCAAAATATAAATAAATTTTAAAAAACATACATAATTTTTCACGCTGCATAGTACATTGACAAGCTTATTGTTAAGAAGCCACTTTCACCAGCCAACCCAAATTGATAAACAAACTTTAGTTGATAACTAATAATTTTAAGGAATAAGGCTCTCTGCAGATGCCCGACTGAAAAGATTTACTTTACTTACTCGCTTTAGAGAAGTAGGATGGATACTCTTATAGGCAAGAACAAGAAGCTGATAGGTGTTCAAGATTAATAATAATTCATTACTAGGGAATGGGTAAACTTTGGAATAGTTAATTTACCTCTTCATTTCTTGGTATATCTACGCAATTACGACCCTTAACAGTAAAGGCAGCAACTCTTTTTCCTCAATGGGATTCAAATGCGGCGTGTTTTCTGTTATTCCTGTATTTTGATGGTGTAATATTATTGAAACCTTTTTCTTAGCCCTGCTTTTTAAGTCTACCCACACCTAATTGGATGAAAGGAAAAATTACAGGTAAATATATAAAAAATAACTTATCGCACCATAAATACAATACTGCACATGTCGATTTGTTAAAAATGAAATAGAATACCACGTTGTAACTCACACCGACTGCTACATTTCTATCCAGGAAACATGTTTCTATCTGTTTCGTGCAGATAAGAGAAAGTAGTAGTTGGATGTTAAGTGAACAACAACTTTTACTCCGTACTCTGATAGAACCATTTACAACTTTTCTCTATCGACTCGATCAAATAATTTTCGCAAATCAACAAACGCGCAGAAAAGCTTAATTTTCATCTACATTTCAATTTAAACATTAATGCATACCTACATATAGCAATTATTCCAAATTCAACACTTAAACGAAATAGAAATTAATATAAACGAACTTGATTAAAATTTTAAAAATATACAAGAACTAAACAAAATCTTAAATTATTAAAAACAAATAAAACATCAATATGAAAGCAAAGCACTCAAATTAACTAACTAACTAACTTACCATCACGCCATTTCCCCGAAGGGGTAGGCAGAGAGGATAGAACGCCACACCACTCTGTCCCGGCATACTTCTCTTGCTTCCTCCACATTCATACATCTTCTCATGCACGCACGTCGATTATTCCGACTTCTTACATGCCCACTTTCAAGCACTTGTTTTACTTGATCATGCCATGTCTTTCTCGGCCTTCCTCGACTTCTACATCCAGGCACAGTTGCATCATATATTTTTTTATCCGTTCTTTCATCATCCATTCGCTCTACATGACCGAACCAACGTAAAAGACCTTTCTTGATTTTGTCGATAATGCTTATCTCAGCCTTGCATTCTGCTCTAATTTCAACATTAGTGCACCTATCATACATAGTTTTACCACACATTACCTTTGTGGTTAAAAAAACTATTACAAATTTAAAAGCTTATGTAGCCATGCGAAAATTGTTTTACCAACTAGTTTAGTGAACTCTGCAGCAACATTATCAAAACCTTTAATATTTTTTTTCATTTTGCATACATTTGACAGCACTGGCAAATCAAATCATAATATGATCAATCGCCGACTTATGATCATTTCATTTACCTTCTTCCATTTATCCAAGGTCTTGACGCAGCCATTAGCATCATGGTTTAGGATATCTATAAGAGTTTTCCATTTTTCCATAGATTGGGTGCGGTCAACTGGTACTGCGCTAGCTTCAGATTGGATACATAAATCACCATGACTAAAATCATAAAATTGAGAAATCTTTTTTTTTTGTTTATCAAAATTAGGTACATAAATCCAAAATGTATAATAAAAGATAAAGATGTGTACATATTTCATAGATAACGCTACTGCAGTAAATATATTCAGAAGCTCTTCTAAATTTTCAAATGTAGTGTACAAACGTTTCCATGAAGTTAACCATGATGTTCACTTGAGAGAATGTGAATCTGGAGGTGTTCATTCTAAAAAAGAAAAATAAAAGAAAAATAATATATGTATGTATGTGTAAATAATACCTATAATGCACTGTCGCGTCAGCAAAAGCATTTTAATTTATTTAAAATACTGTTTATTTTGACATTTGGAACAAAAAACGTAGCAATTTCGATTTACCTATATTCCATGTAATTACCAATTTATTCATTCAAACTAATAAAATCCCTTTTTTTTCCACTGCGTTAGTCGCACTGTTTACAATAATACAATAATTAATAACTAATATGAATTATTGTATACAACTTGGAGGTTCAATTCAAGTGACATTGACAGCTAGTTTGCGGCGCGGCGTGTCCCGCGCACGCGCAGTGTTGCCAGGTGGCAAAGCCTGTTTTCCGTACCTAAATTGCGAAAAATCCGTATAATATGAAACTTTTGCTTGATTCCGTATACCTACCTAAATAGTACAAACCGCCGAAATTTTATTGTCCGCACTGATCGTTAAAAATCCGTTCCGTCCATATCCATATCCGTTCCCAATGAGGAGCATAGGGACATGAGACATGACCACCTGTCTTGGGTGGATGCACGGGAACTGGAGGCCAATCGCTTGGCTTGGAAGCAGTTTGTGGAATCCATATGCTCTATGCTTTAATTACATAATTATTATTGACACGCTTGGAAATCGAACCCGAGACGTCATACAACATAATAGCCAAGTGTACTCACTATTAACACCATTAGGCGGAAAGGCATTTTTATTTTGTTTTTTAAATTTGTTTGTATCGTGTTATTAGTAGCCATGCGCATAACAAAAAAGTTTGAAAAAAGACAAATTGTCTACTAATTTCATTTTTTTGCTTTATAGTTTGCAATGTACCGAACTCTACGGAATTGTATAATGTATAACTTACTTAATGTATAAAAATCCCATGGTGTGGGCAATAGCTAAGATGCTAATGAATGGGCTCTTAGCAAGGAGATTTCAGGTTTGCTTCCCAATGATGTCACAAAAAAAAAGAGTTTTTTTTTTCTAAAAATAAAAAATGTATTTTTTTCAAGAAAGTCTTTATGTGTTTTAATCACCAACGTTATTAACTTAATAATTGGCAGCGGTGCAGGTGGTTGAAATAATAAAAAATATACGATAGGATAAATAATAACGTACCTACTCAATGGCTTTTATTGATCGAAGCTACTAAATCCTTTTATATTTATTTAATTTATTTGTTTATTTCATTTTTTCTTTATGAATGAAATTCGCCTCACTGACGCAGACCAAAACCCGTGTTGAGATATTCATTTACAAAAGTAATGTATAAATATAATTGATTAATAGGTACATATTTTTTTGTAAATGTATAGATTTTTTATGGTGATTTAAATTCTTTTACAAATTATTAAATCCAGCTTCTCTTTTTACAGACGTTAAAATTGTGGTTGCTAAGATACCTCGAAAAAATAAAAACGTATATTTTTCATTTTGAAAAATATTCTTGTCGTATAACGCAATATTATTAGTTCCATCTGAGCGCGTTCCAGCGCAACTCCTGAAAAATGCTCAATAAACCGCGTTGTTGATTTTGCGTGCGCGTAATACATTTAACTAGGAAAAACGTCGCCAGGGTAATCACTCTTATATACGATATATACGAATACGTGTCCCCGCACAGCCTTATATACGCGAGAGCGTTCATCGCTCCAATATTTATTTGTCTAAGTGTAAGCCCATCGCTTTGGCTCCGTTACTGACGAAAGTTCTAGTAGCAGCTGGCAGGAGAGAACTCGGAAAAAAGGCGATAAAATAAATAGATAAATATGTACTTAGATATTTATTGCATTACTTTCGTTTATTTGGTTGGTTGCGAGAAATTCCCTCGTGTCAATAAAGATGCAAATAAAAAATAAACAGTACAAAAATATGCTTACAATGTTTTAATTTTTAATGTGTATATGCCTGTGACAATTTGGGAGAATTTACAGGTGTGCTAGAAGAAAGGGAAGTCGATCATGACCTTATTTTAGGGGATTGTAATGCAAATCCAAAGGATATTTGATTTTGATGTTATATTTTCTTATTCTTTTTTATGTTTTTTTGTTTTTATGTATCAAAGATAATACGAAATAAACTTATATTATTACAGGTATTATTATTATAAAGTAAATTTTAGTCTTTTGTCCACCTCATGGTGTGGTGGTAGCGCATTGGGCTACCATGCATGAGGTCGCGGGTTCGATTCCTGACGGGGTCTATATAAAATTATTTATTTTCAATGTGGGTTTTCACCTAAAAATACTTTGTGATACCTTGGACTAACACTAAAACGTAAGGCTGGTCATCTTGCCAATATTGCAAAAAAAAAATCATGATACACTGAACTTTGTGTATCAATGCATTGCCATATTCGTCATTAGGTGTGGATAAGGTAAATTAGAAGTGGTAGCATAGTTGCCCTTGAGTGCAATGAACAATGTAAGATATTTATATTATCTCTCGCATACCTATTTTTGGCGATCAGTAAACACGATTAATTTTTAAATATCGTTCATGGGTGACTAAATATTATGTTACCTACCCTATTATGTACGAAACTCCTTGAGGATTTTCTCACGAAAACTAGGTACTCGCTTCATAAGATATCACATTATTAGGTATTAGGCATTATAAAATATTAGTTGACTGTGTCTGTAGTAACTAGTAATGAATTATTGAGGTTCCGAATAACTTAGATATATTTGTAAAGTTAATTTATTGGTCTATTAGTTTTTTCTGACATCACGATGAATGTAGTCGCTTTTGTGTGTTGCAGTTATTTAAATACACATTTCCGTTTATGGTTTTCCGTACATAGCTTTATCTTACTAAAAAAAATAATACCAATCCTCTTGTCTTTTTGGTAAGGGTAAGTAGTTTAGGTAATATATTATGTGTATTTACAAACAAAATACTTAATGAATAAACTCCTATCGAAATGCAATTTTCATTTAGGTATTACAACTACTTTCCCCTGTCCCCACCAAATGGTGCATAGGGCACTGCATCCGTACACTAAGGGCAGTGTGTCTCGATCATTTTATTTTCATGTGTACCTTCTTTATTAATTTTCGACCAATATTCCTTCCGTCCTTTTTAAAATCAATGTAAACTTGACCTTAATTTCGCCTGCTAAACATCAAAAACATACTTACCCATACAAAATTACCACTCTCCATAACACCGTTTAATTTAAATGAATTATCAAATAAAAATAAACCTTTTTTCAACCCTGCTGTCTCCCCCTATCACCCATCCACGTTCCCCTCACGAGGCACGTGTATCGTTACATGGAGAGATTTTTTCATGGCCTACGTGAGAATAATACTTCACGTCACCAAAATGGCGACACAAGAAAAAAAATTATGTTCATCGGAGTATTTCCCGCCAATTTGAATTCAGGCGTCGACTCTGGTATGACGTGAATTTTTTAGACTGCCTGGAAGGGTATCAATAATATTCTTTGGAATTTTGGTTAATTGTAATCAATCTTTCCCACTATAACAACATCCCGATGTGGTTACATTTCAGTAATACTAAGCATGTATCTTGCTGTATCTAATGTCCATAAATTTAATATAACATTCCTCAAATCTCTCGGTTGGTTATTTGCCAACCTCGGGAAGAGAGTTCACAGAATATATTAAATCTCTGAAATTCCTGCTACGCTATTCTTTTCTGTAGTGCAATTGTGTTTGAAATAACGCAAACTTGTGGAAATTCTTGATTTCAAAGAATTCTGAATCAATACCCGCAGAGTTGAAGAACAACCAATAAAATTTCCGATTTTGATTATTTTATGAAAAAAGTAATAAAATTTACATTTCCAATTCAGGACTTCCTTTATTACAATGAATATTATAATAACAATTTACTATGGCTGTAATTATCACATATAAACAATACAACACATTGAATAATATTGATTCTTTATAAATGTTTAATGTTGTCTATACTATAGTGCGCACTTTATACAGAACCGAAAACTGTACAGTTTCTTGTTCGGAAACTTGTAGGTACAGTCTACAATGAAATGAAAGCCCCACCCTTTCCCTAGACTGCTTTAAAGACTATTGAGTCTTTTTCCAGTCAACTCTACGGATTTTTTCAACAAGCTAAATTGCGATTGTGTAGGTACAGTCTGTCAAAAGACACGCTAAGTATGTATAATTATTTTTTAACCCTAGAGAGATAACCTTATTTTATGGTACTGAAAAGATAAACTAGCGCCTAAGAGGCACAATATTTAAAACCTATTTATTCAATAAATTAAAATAATTTTATATTTTTTTAAATCTAAATGAATTTTCGTATTATTAATAAGTAAATAAAACATAAATGTTTATTACAATTTTTTTTTTTTTAAGAAAAATATGTAGGATATTAAAAACCCTTAACAAAAAATAACAAAAACCAGCAGTCTTCTATATTAAGGTATTTATGCCACATTTAGTAACACAGTTTTGTTGCTTTGACGGTATGCATCGTCATAGCAACAAAACTGTGGTACTTACCGAGCAGAAGCGACCGTCACTCGGCGGAAATGACCAACGACTGAGTTGGTTTGGCAACACAAGCTTGCACGCGCTTCGGTTAGAAAAAGACAGCTGTATATTTGTTTCGCGGGCGCCTCTGAGGCGCACGTTATCTTTCTAGGGTTAAATCAGTTTGAACGTCTACATAAAAAACACTAACCGTCAAGTCACCCAAACGTCGCGCTGACCATTCAATATTTCATACAGTTTCCGCTATATACGGAACAGTTTGTAAACTACACAAGAAACTGTACAGTTTTCTGTCCGCTATAAAGTGCGCTTAAGGTCTGGCGGCCGATCGCTTAGCTTGGAGGCAGTTTGTGGAATATAATTATATGATTGTTTATATTAGGTCCTTACATATGAAATTGGCGTTTTGTATGGGAGGAACATAAAGTTGATTTTTTAAAAATATAATATATTTATTTAATCAAAGTATGTACCATTGCTATCTATGCACTTTTACCTAATTCAAGCTTTTTCACCTTCCCAATTTGCTTCAAGTGGATTAAAACAGTTTTTATCACTAACACTGCAGCCTGCAGCTGGCTCGGACGTGGTTTGCGATGGATCCGCTTCCACAATAGCCTTCAATTCTTCATTATCAACTTTGGTCTCCGGCCGTCCACGGGGCTTGTTCTGCAGGTCGAAATTTCCAGAACGAAAACGTTGGAACCAAAAACGCACTGTGTTTTCTTTTGCGGCACCGTCACCATACACATCATTAATCCTTCGAGCCGTTTCTGCAGCACTGGTGCCACGGTGGAACTCGTACTCGTAAATAACGCGATATTTCATGTTTTCCATTTTGTAAACTGAGTGACGCAAAGAAAAAAACAATTGAGGAAAAAACAAATGAATTATAATTTTCGAAACACAAATACTTGAGTAAATAGTTGTATAAATTTAAATTTGGAATTCTTAACCAAAGAGAAGATATTTGAGATCAAAGTTGCCAGTACGGCAAAACGCGAATTTCATATGTAAGGACCTAATATTACATACACGAAGGTAGCGGAATGATGACGAAGTGATGAAGCCATCTACATACCAATATAATAGTTATAAGTATTACAAATTAATGAATTGTTTCAATAATGAATGCAGTTTTAAGCGTCAAAACCATGATGAAATTTAACGCTTGTGGTGAAAGCTTTTTTTTTAAATAAACATTATCTTTTTTAGGGTAAAAGTAGTATGTGTACAACTAAATATTTTTTACCTGTAAATATACATCTAGGTTCATAGTAATTTGATTAATTTTTAATAATTTTTAATATACCTACACATTAAAAAACCTTCTGAAAAAAGTACTTACCGATAAACAACAGTCCACTTTTCCAGTCGTAAAGTTAGTCTTCTGGTGACTTCTATCGCTGGCAATATTTTTTTTGTAATTAAACTTTGCAATCTGGAAGAGTCATTATTTCCATGGTTTAATTTCGTTCTTGGCAATGGCGGAGCGGGGCAGCGCTAAACCGAACAGGGGTCGCTCCTAAACTATCCCCTCCAGTAATGTCCTAACGGCAATTTCGCACAGAAGCTTCTGTTTTATTGCCACAGCGATTGCCATTCTGAATAAAATGCAGGCAATTAACAGAGAGCTGCATGGAACCGAAAATTTATATTGAAATCCCTTCGGCATATATTTTCCCAATCACATAAATTATAATCATTCAAAGGATTGAAATATATTTATTAATTATCATTGTATACACTTATATTTGTATTATATTGGGGATTTGCCGGAAAATGCCGGAAGATCCAGCCCAAAAAACACCAAGTCACAGAAGAATTATTGGGGATTATACATGTTATACAAAGTAACATAAATACATAGAAAAAGATTTTAATTTTTTTTTTTTTTCTATATATAAACAAAAAATCCCACAAAGGCATGAGCCTGTTCGTGGGTATACAAAAATGTCTGTTAGATGCTCTTATAATATTGGCAATTAACATTATACAAGTTTTTTTTTAAAAATTAAAAAAAAATTATAATATAAGTAAAAGAGGGGGAAGAAACAGTATTTACATAATATAGATGGTTAGAAAGAATTTACTTTAAAATATAACGAATTTTTTTTTATAAAAAGAAAGAATCTATATTTTTGGATTGTATCCAGATCTTTATAAGTTTTTTAAACGAGAATAAAAATTTGAAAAATTTGAAATAGTTATATTTTTATCAGAATGCAGAGAATTTACGAGTTTTGGTGCTATGAAATTAAAAGAAAGACTAAGTAAAGATTAAAAACCATAGTTAGTTTTGGAAGATTTTAAGATAGATTCAAATAAATATTTCATATTGACCCCCTCTGGAATGGAACCCGAGATCTCATGCAAGGTAGCTAATCTTGTTACCACTGTGCTACGAGTCGTGCTTCATATACATATATGTATATAGAAATCGAATTGCTTGATTCTAATTTTATGTCAAGATGAGTATTATCATTATTTTTAATTTTACTTAAAATATATATAAAAAAAATCAAACTAACCTTTTTGCCTTTGAATCCGCCACGCTGAGACTCTCTGGTAACTTCGTCCGAGCGAGGATCGGAAAATGGAAGAGGACTTACCAGAGCTGGACTCAAGGGCGGGATATGAAGATGAAGGACCACCAGGAAGGGCGAAGTATCCTGGAATACCCTGGAACACCACGTCGAACTGGCGCGGCGGGACACAAACGAAGGGGCACAGCACACTTTACTCACTTATGATCGAGGGGTTTCGGGAGTTGAAATCTGGGAAGCTTGATGATGGATGACGAGTATCACGATGGTATAACGAGGGTGGATAGAATGAAGAAAGATCAGGATCACGAGAAGGACGGATGTTGCGAGGTAGAGTAACGTTGCTGCGCTGAGCGAATATTCGAGACTGAATTTTAGTTGGATAACAGGTGACAAAAACGGAATGGAATGGGTGAAGGTAGGCGATACATTTTGGGAGGAATTCGAACTACCTATACCAGAGAGTATCAATGATGGCCAAACCAGCCTTTAAAAAAGAAAACATTTCACCGATCACATTTTTATTTGAAAAAAAATTCTCTTAGTTCTTGATTCATATTTATTTTTGTTACATTCTTAAGTGATAGTTAAATTAATGGCAGAAAATCTGCTAAAATTAATTCTTAAAATAACATCTGGTCAAAGAGAGATATAATTAGCCGCCGGCATTGTCTTATTTATGAAAGGGTAATGTTCAATTTCAATTTGAATTTCACCCTTAGTACTGGTCATAAATCTGTTTTCTTAAAAAGGAACCAAGCCTTTAACTGAAGAATTTATGATAACGTTTGTTTATTCATGACTCACTCCAGATTTTCAAGGAAGACCGTTCTGTTAAATATTAAAGTGTTTAATTATATTTTACGTTTAAAAGCCATGCTTAATCTGTACAGATAAAATACTCAATAATTCATTAGGATTGATAAATCAACGCTTTTATTTATTAGAGATTCAACATTCACTTAGAATTTTAATAGTAATTTTAAGCTCGTCCAAATATATGCAAAAATTAAGAATACCTACGAAATAAGTCATTAAAATTATAACGAGTCGCGTAGGGAGGTTTTGAGTCTTGTTTTAAGAAATTTTGTAAAAATTACAACAATAATCTAGGGAAAATATTGTATACAGCTAGATTATTTATCATCGTGGTTAATTAAATTATTATTATTTCATATCCTTCATGAATTATGTGAAATGAATATTAGAATATTAACAAGGGCGTTTATAAGTAGCATTTTGTTATTGAGAATTATAATATGTTTTAAGTTTCTCACGATTATTAGCTGATAGGATTCCCCCATGTTTGAAAAATAAAGTTTGTGTATTCTAAAATATCATTTGTAATTGATTAACATTTTATTTATTCGTATAATCATGATCTATTCAACTATTACAGACGCATTTCACAATTTTCTAAATTAAAAGCATAAAGTTTTACCGATTTGTGAAAACAAAGTATTAAAAGTGGGTTGTTTATCCGCATCGCGCATTCTCTTTTCCCACCCTATTTTATTCAGAACGGTGAGGGTAATTTTATCGCAAACCCTTTCATAATAATATGTCAGTACTTGTTTCATAGAATTCTCAATACACAACTTTAAAGTTCCGTACTCCGCTGTTCTGTATAAGCGATGGTTCACCAACAATTATTATTATTAAACAAAATACAGAGTTATAACCACCATTAACTAACCGCTGCTGGTAAAATATACAATTTTTAAGTTAAATTTATTTTAGGAGTGGTAGAAATTTACTGTACAAATTATCTAGGTTTGAAAAGGTATCTTTTTATTTTATTTTTGGGAAATAATCTCAGAACCTCTGGTAATAAAAGATAGGGTACTAAAAACCGAAGGGATCTAATATACTGTTATATAAAAAAAAAAATGTATGTGAAAGAAAAATTACTAAAAAAGGGTACCTTATTAAAATGTAGGTGTCCGCTCGTTTTTAAAGTCGTAGTAAGCGTTATATTTATTACTTTTGACTAAAATAATACTATCGTCATTATGATAGAACATTATTTATGAACTTATGCACTTAGCCAACGGAATTAGTATTTTTATCGTAATATCGGACTATTACATTTTTGTCGTTTTGGGCCCTGGTTAGGTGCCATGATTCGCAGCCATAGAGGAAACAGGTGTGATGCAGGCGGTATTTTGATTTAACCGAGTAAACTTTCTCTCTACATCTTCTCTACACAAAGATAACAATTTTTACTAAGAACGTTTGATTTTAAAGCATGGATTTTTATGCTTGTAACTTGTAAGTTTTTTAGCAGAAAATTAGTTTTTTTAAAATAATTTAATCCCTTGTAGTGTTTTAACAAACTGTATTGTTAGTGAAGTATGTATTACAACACGAAACAATGTAACGGGAAGTGCGTGGTTGTTTCCGGTCGAAATTTTTCATTATAATCCGATATAATCTAATCGTGAACTAATTTATCAACACCGAGGCAGGAATCTTTATTGTTTCCTGGCTACATTTTCCGTAACCGGAAAATCGCATTTTTCTTCTTACCTTATTTTTCTAACCAGAAAAAAAACGATATGGATTATAATAATAACACTAAAATATTAAAAAGGTTTATTCTAAGTCTTTTGATGTTGATAAATGGAAATAATATCAACATTATACAAAAAATGATAGATTCATTTGTGTTAAATCTATAAACATTTCGCTCAAGTGATTTTTAATATTCCGGTCGAAAATTGTTGATGAACTTAGCCAACCATTTTTTAAATTCTATATTTTTATCTTCTCTACACTAAGATAACAATTTCAACTAAGAAAGTTTGATTTTAAAGCATGGATTTTTATGTTTGTACGTTTTTTAACGGAAAATAATATAAACATTATAGAAAAAAATATAGATTCATTTGTGTTTAATCTATAAACATTTCACTTGTGATTTTTAACATTCCGGTCCGTAGGTTAAAAAGCAATGTAACTGTATGTGTCCAAAACCAAAATAAAATAAAATAAAATAAAATAAAATAAAATAAAAATGAAGCGCTGTTCCTTGATCAGCACAAAACTAAATACGACTTTCATGAACCAATGTCTCGATTATGTCGTAATTTTAACTCAAGACGGGATCTAGACTTCTTCGGTGTAAGTCTATCAAGATTTAAACATTCACTGAAGTAGACCCGATCTTGTTTTGAGTGTGTCCACATTTTTACTGTCTATTAGCTTTTCCGATTCATAATGTTCTATCGCTTTATTTGCTTATTTTTTTTGTTGAATGCTTATTTTTATGGGTTAAAATTGACTTGTCCGTTAACAAATATAAATATATATAAATAAATAAAAAAGTGCGATGTAAGTGCCCCACCGGAATGATAACCAAAGCTTTCTATATTTTATACTGTGTGTTAGGGCGACAGAAGATGTACGAACGTGTGTGTGTATGGAGTATGTCTGCTGTGTGCCTGCATTCCCAGTTAGAGCTCTGAGGAGCAAAGTCAGGTTCACCAGTATTATATTAAACCCGTCATAATTGTCACAGTCGTGTATTCCTTAAGCCCCCATACCAATACATCACATATACTTTTTATTTCAGGAAGATATAAATTATGAGCTTTGAACTCACCCAAATCTTGTCTGGCTATGGAGAATAATTCATAAGCTACCTGTACTAACTTAAAATCGCAAAAATCAACAGCTGTACGTGTGACGATGAAACCTTCTTATATGTCCCTCACCTGTTGATGCATTGTCCTTGCCGGCGACCCTACTTTATGTAATTGAAAAATGTAGCACAGAAATACATGAATACATTAATATTAAATTTTATTTTACTTTGATGTTAGCTTTAGGTTTATGCGCCGCAGTTTCATTTGACGACCCTTTGACTTGGCCACCAATGCGTTAACGTTGCGCGTTGATACGCGTAGATTTTAGCTACAGTCTGTTCACAGTTATTTTACCTCTGACAGCTATTGTGTTTCATATTGAAACAACTGATCAAGATTCAATGCACTTAGTGTATCAATGCAGTGCCTTATCCGGGCTATGGATTAAGCTAACTAGCTGATCTCAAAACTGTCTGAGTAGTTTTAAAGTCCAAAACAAATAAAATAACATAGCTATCAGAGGTAAAATAACTGTGAACAGACAGTACATTAAACCAATACATTTACTAGCGATAAAAAAAAAATAAAAAAGCTATGGAGCAGAAAAAGATAGATATATCCATGGCTTGGGTAAAGACTATAATAAAAGAAACGTGCTTTAAAAAATACATAAATTGTACTAGTATGCAGTGAAGTACTATAATAAAAGAAACGTGCTTTAAAAAAAAACATAAATTGGGTTTTTCATTGAAAATAAGGGTGATATTTTTTTAAAGAAGTGTACCAAGTACCTACTGGTTCAGCCAAAACAAGTACTTTATCTATGCAAGGTTTATTTATGGTTATGCCAATTACGTAGGTAGGCACTAATTTTTAAATATATGTTCCAATTTAGTAAAGTACCACGAGCAGGACAGGATATTGCATCACTGTTTCCTGTTTTTAGAAGGGCTTCTGTCAACGCCAGTTTATAACTACGCGCCGCCGTCGTAAATACTTATTATATATTAGTCCTCATAATAGGGTTTAAAATCAATAAGTGTCTATCACCGCAATCTCCAATTATTGTGCTTCATCTTTCATCCTGCCTTACCTTAACGCCGCTCCACGGTCACGAGGAATACCAGGGACGAATCTCAGGTTAGTGGATGTCTTTGCATCTAGTTTATCCCGTGTATTCCTTTTATTGATAATGTCACCGGCATATTAATATAATTTTCGTTACGAAGAATGTAACGCTCGCTGTTCGTAATTTTTCCCGACAATATTACTTAATTTATCAGTTAAGTTATCATCCCCGCCTGGAGTTATTTACCGCCACTCTACCACTTAAAACCGAATTATTAAGTCAATAATTCGTTCATCTATTAATACTGATTAAATAAATATGAATTTTAGATATTTCGGATTGAATTTAAGAATATTATTGTAGTACAATAAATGGAGCTATTTGCTTTTGTACGATATTTCAAAGTTTTTCTATTTATCGATTTTTTATTGAATAAATGAGAGTTTTCCATTAATTATTTCAGTGTGGGACAGATGGTTTTTTAGGAATTCCAATATTGGAAATTTTTTTTCTCCCTTGGATTTCTCCCGCCTTTATCCAAGGTAAAGAGACTTTAATAAATGTAAAAATCAAGCAACGTAGGATATTAATTTTTCACTTCCTCTTTTGTAAAAGTACTTAACATAGGTACTTCATTGTTAAGTTTTGTAAGATGTGGAATGTTTTAATTTTAGCTTGAAATTAAAAATTAGAAAAGTCTGTTCGAAATTAAAAGTTGGTGATAAAATTCATACCCGCCCAGAAATTAGGTATTGGTAGGTGGAGCTTATAAAGGAAAGACCTGGGCATGGATTTCTGAAATATATATGTCGCAAGAACCTATTTACGTACCTATATACTTAGCTAATCAGAACACATTTACAAAAATATTTCTAACTAACTAACCAACTAACCAACCATCACGCCATTTCCCCGAAGGGGTAGGCAGAGAGGATAGAACGCCACGCCACTCTGTCCTGGCATACTTTTCTTGCTTCCTCCACATTCATACATCTTCTCATGCACGCACGTCGATTATTCCGACTTCTTACATGCCCACTTTCAAGCACTTGTTTTACTTGATCATGCCATGTCTTTCTCGGCCTTCCTCGACTTCTACATCCAGGCACAGTCGCATCATATATTTTTTTAGCCGTTCTTTCATCATCATCCATTCGCTCTACATGACCGAACCAACGTAAAAGACCTTTCTTAATTTTGTCGATAATGCTTATCTCAGCCTTGCATTCTGCTCTAATTTCAAAAATATTTCAAAAAACCAAAATTTAAAAATAATTGTATTATTTCCTATCATATTATGATTTAGTATGCCGGAAGTAAAGCATAAAATCTGTAAAGTACTGAAATGCTTCGTAAACAAGCAATTATAATACAAGACAGTTTTGTTGCAAAATATTTATGGACTGTACTGTCAAGTCGCATTTTATGGGAAAACTTTCAGCGTAACGTTTTAGAAGTGGGGTCAAAAGTGCTTAAAACGGAATACTATTTAAAGTTTATCGGTTCTATGTAGAAAAAGAAAATGTATGAGGCAAAAGGAACTGGCTTTAAATGTCATATGCTCTTCTGAAAATCTACTTTTCAACTACTGGGAAGTAAAAAGACTACTCGAGTTGTCCCAAAGTTAGCCCGGAATTACATGTTCTCAACTATGATCTTCATATCTAAGAATAAATGTTATGGTATACATTACGACTTAATTTAATATTTGCTAAATTATTATTTAACAACATTTTTAATGTATACAAATACTTGTAGACAAATTACTGCCAATGACAGGTCATAAGCCTTTTAAACGCCTAGATAACCCACATTCGTTTCCAGAGTTTCTCTATCTTTGTTGGGATATCAATAATATCTGATTATTTAACCTTTTTATCCAAGTTTTGATCATAATTTTTTTGTTTGTCGTATCTTGTTGAGCTACCATGCATGTGGTCGGGGGTTCAATTATTGATGGGGGTCAATGTGAAATATTTATTTGAATGTGATTTTCACATCATATTATGTTTCAGATGTAAAGATCTGTATTTAAATATGTTTTTTTAATGATAGATATGATGTTTAGGATTAAGATTGAATGCGTTAAATTTAAATCGTCTTTCTTATTCGTCTTTTTGATTGTGCAATAAGTATGTAATTAAAAATGTGAATAATACTGGTCCTAAAATGAGTTTTTATAACTCCTGGGATTATAATACATGTATGTTTTATAAGATTTTTTTTAAGAAATAAAAAAAAAAAAAAAAAAAAAATCATATTTCATAAGTGATACTTTGGACCGGCGTTGAAGCGCAAGACTGATCATCTTGCCTTCATGTAACTGATGATCAAGATTCACTGTATTTGGTGCACCGTTGGGTGGGGATAAGGGAGTGTAGTAATAGTAGTGATTTTAAAAGGTCTTCGCTGAAAGAAAATAGAACCCAGGTACCGCCATAAATTTAAATGGGACGATTTCACGTTTTTCTTCAAATAAACAACAAACGCATTTAGTGCACATATCATAATGTGTCAAGCTTATGGCAACTCCATATCTCTGCAACCGGAAGCTAAAAATTTACGGTGGCCGGTAGGCGCTCAGCTACATTAACCACTTCTGCTCGGTGATGATGATGATGATGCTCAGTCTCTCGTCACCATCTCGTTACAAGCTTATTATACCTGGTTTGGCCATCATTGATACTCTCTGGTATAGGTAGTTTGAATTCCTCCCAAAATGTATTGCCTACCTTCACCCATTCCATTCCGTTTTTGTCACCTGTTTTCCAACTAAAATTCAGTATCGAATTTCGCTCAGCGCAGCAACATTGACCTCGCAACATCCGTCCTTCTCGTGAACCTGATCTTCCTTCGTTCTTTTCACCAAAATACCCTCGTAATACTCGCCATCCATCTCCAAGCTTCCCAGATTCCAACTCCCGAATCATCGATCAAAAGTGAGTAAAACTGTGCTGTGCCCCTCGTTTGTGTCCCGCCGCATCAGTTCGACGTGGTGTTCCAGGGTATTCCAGGATACTTCGCCCTTCCTGGTGGTCCTTCAGCTTCATATCCCGCCCTTGTTGAGTCCAGCTCTGGTAAGTCCTCTTCCATTTTCCGATCCTCGTTCGGACGAAGTTACCAGAGAGTCTTATCGTGGCGGATCCAATACCTAATTAACCGTGTCTTAAATTATTGCATCACCCTTATTCATGTATAAAAGCACCATTGTTTTTGTGATTTTTATAAAAAATAAGGTGGCCTCTGTCGTATAATGATTTAAACACTGGACTCATAACTCGGAAATTCCAGATTCCCGGTGAGATCACTAAAACCGAAAGCATTTTTTTAGCACAGGAGTTTTATTTTATGTTAATCAAACCTTGGACTGACGCTGAAGTATTAGACTGATCATCTTGCCTTCATAAAAAAAATATCAAGATTCACTGCACTTAGAGTACCAATGCAGCGCCCTATGCACCATTGGGTGCGGATAAAGGAGAGTAGTAGTAGAAGTAAAGTAAATTCTATTGCTCTCCCAATTCAATAATAACATATGTATGTATATAATATTATGTTGTCCTCATATGCAATTATTACTTTTAGAAATGCTAGCTTCTGATGAGATGATGACGTACGACGTACGTACTTAAATACATTTCCATATGTATTTAATATGAGATGAACAATGACTTTCATACGAAGTTCCACACTTAAGTGATATTTCAAACTGAACCAAGTTGAGGAAATTGTATTTCAATTTAACGGAGCGCATCCACCGCCATTATAGTGCACGAAACATACCAAGAATACAGAGTAACAAAGATAAGCCATACCAAGTATACAAATATAATATTATAGTACACGTTGTAAACAAGAATAGAATGATATCTTTTAACGTTGAGTAAGGTTTACATGAGTTATTCGTAGCCGCCTGGGTAATCTACAATAAAGTGGAAGTACGTGGAACTAACATGAAATTTTGATAAAAAATCTTATTTTTACAAGACGAATTAACAAGTTTACGTAACCTGAATCTAGAAACGTAACCTGGATCTAGAAACCTATGATTCAACAAATATTCTGAATATAATAATAATAATATTTTGTCTGTAAGCATCGAAAGATTAGATGATGAAGCGGTCGAAACATACATAAAAACGACAGTGTTAATTTTATTGTATTTATTTTATTTTATCCAGTTTTAACGCTCGTAGGTCTTTTACATAATACAGTTATACATTATAGAACATATACCTTTAAAGTAAGCAAGATACACATAAATGAAGTAAGTAAGATATTTATATATATGTTGAAGTGAAGTAAATAAGATACATATTATACTAAATTAATGTAAAATGTTATTTTTTCCACAAAATTAATAATATAAGTAGGGTTTGATCCAAAAGTACAGCACGCTTATTAAAATCCAGTTGACCTTTATAAATTGGATTGGTGCGAATAATTGGCTCCAATTATGTATTTTTCATGATTCATTCACCAATGCACCCATTAACCAAATTAAAACCTAATTATGAAAAAATATTAACCTTTCTTTTATTTACAATTATATTCAGATTTGTGTAGTTATAATTTAAAGATAAACAGAGTTTTTTTTTAATGATTTTTGAACATTCATGGGTCACCAGCTTTCTCCTAAACACGGTAGGTTTTTGCACTTTAGCGAGTCAGTAAATTGAGAACAGAAGATAACTTAATGCGCATATAAATTCCTCGTGTAAACGCAGCATTTTTCTCTGAAGAAGATTATTGTCTACGCGACGAGGACATAAAACTATTATAACTAATGGTTTACTGTCGATACGAACAGTTACTCTTGATAATATACTGAAGATGTTGTTTTACGGACCGGAAGTCCGGTACAAAGTTCCTCCCACAAACATTTTCCTGGAGATTTAAGCGGATCTGTGCGCTTAGTACACATTATTCAAGCGTTATCCTTTTGCCATATTTATAAGTGTGCATAGGTACTTAGCGTTTTTTATTATTGTAATTTACTTAACAAAAAGTATTTTGACGTGATAACGTCTTATAAATCGATGAACGCCGGCTGCACACACGAAAAAGCATGACTCATTGTCACGATCCGCCTGAGCCGAGTGTGCAAGCGAGAGCGCGGAACAATCGATAGAGAGGCACGATCGGCCTAAGCGTTCGGTTTGTGACGCATCTATCTCTCTTCCACTCATCGGCCGATGCGTCCTAGTAGAAGGGAGACATCAGCAGCACACAAGCTAAACAAATATTTGATTTAACGAGTGCAAAAAAATGTTAATTTATGAAAAAAAAAATTTTTTTAAATTAACTCCTGCTTTGTATTATACAAAATAATGATAATTAAGTAATAATAATTCAATTCAATTCATAAAGCATGCTATTTTTTATCAATGTTTTCTTATGACGTTATCACGTAAAATTATCGTCCGTAAACCGACTTTACAAACAACCAAAAGTTTTTTAATAAATTATCGACAGTGTGTTCGTAACTTTAATTATAAAAGGTTTGCAGTAATCACGTAAAAAATCTACAAATTATTTACAGTCGAGTGAAGAATTTTATTATTTATTCAGCATAGTCATACTTTTATCAGTACTGCTATTGCTAACGTATCTACATTCTGCATGTGGATATATCGCAATTATGACGCAAAGAGATTTTACCGATTACAGTCATATACGCGTCACAACTGCGATATACCTACATAAAGATGGCTGATGATTGCATTACAAAACGCTGAACGATATATTATAAGGCTGATGAATGATTTGACCATCGACTAAGAACAAAGAAAAAACGAAAATTTTGATTTCTTAATTTGTAATATTATTGAAATAATATATTATTTTAACAGAATTGCGATTAAATTTCTGATACCTATTTTCTGGGTGCGTGTCCATTTTGTTCCTGGTACGTGTATTATCTAAAAAAGGCTTCCCAAAATTTACAAAATGACAGTACGTATGCGCCGTATGAATGCATGGCGCTTATGCACATAGAATATGTAAAATCTCAAAACATTTCGCGGTGTGCCGTGCATATTAGGGCCCCTGGAAAACAGCAGGATTCTCTTTATCCGGTTACGAAGCTCTGGGTATGGATTTCCGACCGCAACTTCTCAATAAGTTGCAGGAATAGAATAAGCTTTCGACGAATTTTCATATTTTGGGGATTTCCTTCAGAAGGAAGATTTGGCTCGCCTACTATTACTACGAATCAAAACGAAATAGATCACTAGAATACAAACAAATACATACTTAAAGAGCGCAAAAAAGCCAGAAAAAAATATTCTCTGCCCAGTACTAATAACATGGGACCAAGATAGCTGCGCTCACTAAAATTGGCCGCAAAAGGAGTTTTTATTTTTGTACAGAAAATTATGAAAATAACATAAAAACTGACGCTTATCCTGGAATTTGATGGACAGTTAAGTTTCTAATTATTTTTATTTTTCTGTCTCCATTAGTTATTCTGATAATTGCATAAAATACCAAGAAAAAGGGCATCCCCATATTTTTTAAATAAACATCTTCTTATAACAATCGGTCACGTTATTTCCCTAGAATATTGTATGAAGAATATTTGTCAATTCAAGCTTGGCAATAAATTCGTAGTATCGCTTTCAAAACACCTCTATACTAACGCTGGCTTATGTGTAATCGTAATATATTAGTAGATGTTATATACCTTTTGAAGTTTTCTGAAGGTTTAATTAGAATTTAAAGTACCTACCTATAATTATTGTGTTCGCCTTGTGGTGTACATGTTGGGTGACATGTGTGAGGTCCCAGGTTCGATTCCTGATAGTGTTAATAATGTGTATTTTTTAAAATGTGGATTTTTACATGAGTAGGTACTTTATATATTTATATGATACCTTGAAGTGACGTCACGCCGGTGGCAGTGCCGCGTTCGTCATGGGCGTAGCCAATAAAAAAATAAAATTAAGGAAGGAATCCTTTTGTTGTTATTATTCCTTAACAAAATAAAATAAAATAATTTGGATGTACCTACTAAATACATTATAATCTTGTCTTATAATTTCCAAGCGTATTGGTCTTAATTTTTAGTGCCAGTCTAAACAATAATTAATAAAATTTAATAAAAATAATAAAAACAGATTTGATCACGGAGGTCATTGAAACTAGAACCTCTTGCATAGCAGCCAATTTGCTTTACACTGCCTAAACCAAGAAGTGTACTACAAATTTTTAAATATTATTTAAAATCAGGTACGCGTCCCGTAGTCCTGACGCAAACTGCCGAGGAATTGTCAACTATCGCTATGTATAATTTATCTTTGAATATTCGTAAGCCAGGCGACTAAAATGTTTTTGTGCTCTAACAAAACCGCCCAAATTGGTAAAGACGTCCGTCCAACCAAAGTGTCAAGTTCGCCAATTTGCTAAGTCCCAGATTATCGCTCACTTCAGCGTCGTCTCTGCTCCAGGATTCGCCTAATCCTGAGGATAAGTACAGCAGAGATCGGAAGACGTTCAGCTACGGCTGTCATCGTAATCTTGATAAAGGGTTTGGCCGATTTGCGCCGAATAATAACATCCCTTATAATGTTTTGTCTTTGACTTTTGTATTAAATGTTAATTCCTGATTTAGACATTGCGATGTTTTTCAGTATTATTCACATTTCCAATTTATTTGTCTTGATACATAAGCATCATATTTTGAAGTCTACTGCATTTTTTTTTCTTTCACAAAATTTTTTTTTTTCACCAAATTTTTTTTTCCTTAAAAAAAAAACTTTTTAGGATTTGTACAGTAAAATCTCCCACATGGTGACTTGTTTCTATACGGAGACTTTCAAAGAAGTGACATTTCATACATGAAAAATACTACCGTGTCTGAATTGTCTTGTTACCCACTACGTCATCAATAGGCATCTACGTCATCAATAGAAATCTACTTCACACGTTTCGTGCATTGGCCTAAGTGCTGGAGTCTTTAGACGGCGGAATTTGATAATAAGTGGTGTGATGAAATTAACCTTAGGAAGCGTATATTTTTATAAAAATTTGAATAGAAACGCCCCTTCTGGTAAATTCTGGTTCAAAGTACGGAGACATCTCAAATGCAAATTTCAAAAAGACACCGTAATTAAAGTGTTGTAAAAACTGATTAAAAAGCTTTTTCTAGTACTAATTAATGTGGTTATGTTCTTTATTTATAAAGAAAATCAGTTATTTTTAATTAACCCTCAACCGGAATCTTTATATCACCCCCTCCACGCAAGAGCGGTGTTTGACCCCGCTCCCAGTACCTTATTGTCTTTAAGAGTCGAAGAATAAAGCTAAAAAAAATATTTGAGAAGCATTGTGTTAACGCCCGTTTGATAACTTTTAAATCATCTTTGAAAAGCAATAATATATATCCTACTTTATACACCGTGTCCCACGATGAGACCGCAAAACTCCGGAGGGTGATTGTTCATGGTATTCTGAGAAAAAAATCCTTCTAAATATTTTTTGATCCGGGCATTTTTAAATAATTAATTAAAAAAAGTATTAAAAAAAGCGACTATGTAATACTAGCTTCTATTTGAAATGCTAGCGGTGGCGGGGTGGCGGTGGGCGGGGAGAGTGGGGGTCCGCTCTGGTCACCGAACGCCTTGCTTGTGCGGACATTCAAAATTCGAATTTCAAATTCGAATCATATCTGAAATTGGTGCAGGTCACGTGGTGTTAGCCAGTTCAAAAATGGACGGTATTACACGCGTGAATTTTTATTCATATTTTAATCATTTTTTAAGAAATTAGAATTGAGTTTTTTATGTGTTTTTATTAAGATTATTTTCTCAGAATATCATGAATAATCACCCCCTCTGGAGTTTCGCGGTCTCATCGTGGGAAACGGTGTATATACTTTATAGAACTTGGTAGCTGCCATGCATGAGTTCGCGGAATCTATTCCTGATGGTGGTCAATATGAAATATTTATTTGCATTTGATTTTCCCTTTAGACTGGCAATGGAGCGTAAGATTGATCATCTTGCCTTCATGTAGCAAATGATCAAGATTCACTGCACTTGGTGTACCAATACACCATTGAGTGTAGATAAGGGAGAGTAGTTGTAGTAGATTTCACCCCTTATAATAGCTAAATCAGATAACTTTAGGACTTCATAAATACATACGTACCACGAACAGTGCATTATGTTGTATGTGTTTATGTGCATGTCGGTGCCTTTTGCAAGTTTCAGACGACGTCACGACCGACGTTGACGTCTAATAATGGCCGACTAAGTGGTCTAAGAGTGTCCTTGTGTAATGCACCTAATGGAAATGCATATTAAAGTCATTAAATTAAGTTTACTAACACTTCAAGTCGAAGCTTGATAAAGCTGTTTCTACTTACGATATTTAAAACAAAGTGTCAACTTTACAATGTTCGATAACCATGACTATACAGATATTATACTGTGTTTTGGGCTTTGTGTTGCCAACTTTTGGGCAAATCACACTATCCATCTTCTGGGCTGAAGACATTCTCAGTATTTTTTCTTATTTTCTGACAAAATCGCTCCTATGTGGAGCATGTGGACATCACTAGAACCCTCTAACAGATCCTGTCGCCTGCCAACACTTTCACCCCCTTCTATCTCATTCTCGCATCCGTACACCGTTATTATACACAAAGCTCAGAGCTGTCAAAACAAAAAAGCAATTTTACACATCAATCTTATTGTCGAATGTGTGGTAAGACTATGCATGATAGGTGTACAAATGTCACTATCATAATCATATCACTGTAACTCAACACAGTAAGCACAAATTTAGAAAAGGCCAAAAGGTCAGCAAATTCATCAAATACTTGATAGTATACACATTAAATGCTGAAATAATCGACTTGCATGATATAAACCTACTTACATGAATGTTTTAAATTCCAAATGAAAATAAATAAATCTAAATATAATATTCGGAGGGGTACCTTGAACTTTTTTATTCATAAAGCAACCACTACCACCACCAAGATAAACTTATTACATGAATAATAGTGATTATTCGATTACTGATATCATTTTCGTAACCAAAATACAAAATAGTAAAGCGTAATTTTGTAGATTAGTTTTCTACATCTCCTGACCTAATACATAGTAACAGTAACGATGTATCCGCAGTAAAACCAGCCTCACGTACCGGTAATGTCGTTAGCACCCGTGTAATCTTTTATCTATTCCGTTTTTATAGCGGAGTTGTTGTGTATCATACTCCTAAAACTACAACACTAGTAGAACGTCACTAATGGAAAGTAAAGCGCATAGCTGCAATGAAAACAGAACTAATATTTCAACAACCGATTAAAATTAAAATTAAAATTCTTGACTTTCATTATTGACGTGATAACGTCTAATAAATCGATGAATGCCGGCTGCACACACGAAAAAGCATGACTTATTGTCACGTTACGCCTGAGCCGAGTGTGCAAGCGAGAGCGCGGAACAAGCGATAGAGAGGCACGATCGGCCTAAGCGTTCGGTTTGTGACGCATCTATCTCTCTTCTACTCCATTGGCCGATGCGTCCGAGTAGAAGGGAGACAGCAGCAGCACACAAGCTACAAAGTGAAAGTGAAATTAACGAGTGCAAAAAAAATGGTAATTTATGGAAAAAAAAAATGTAATTTTCAATTGATTCCTGCTTTGTATTATACAAAATAATGATAATTCAGTAATAATAATTCAATTCAATTCATAAAAGTATGCTATTTTTTATCAATGTTTTCTTATGACGTTATCACGTAAAATTATCGTCCGTAAACCGACTTTACAGACAACCAAAAGTTTTTTTAATATGTAGGTATTTATGTCAAGGTATTGTCAGGGGAAGAGAAAGAAGAAAAAGCGGGCATGAACATGCTGAGAGAATATAAAAAACAGAATGCGTACCTGTCACCTGGCCGCCGATTTCTTGGATGACCTGAAATAACATGGAGGAAATGTTGGGACTCTATATCCTAACAGATCTTATTTAAGAATAAGAAAAATAAATAAGTATTCCATATTCGCCTAGTTGGGAATCAAACCAGTGGCTTCATGCATGGTAGCCCAACGCGCTAACAACTACACCACGAGGCAGACAACTACTTCTAAAAGAATGGAACAAATCTAGCCTTTTGGCAACCAGCCATAATACTTTTTAATATGTGTTATTTATTATCATAACCTCTTTTTATTATCACAGACATTGATTTAAACAATAGAAGCCCAAAAACAGGGCCGTTGTGAATTAGAATTCAGAAAACCCCGATACGCGGGTATGAAAAAAGGTATTTTCAAACCGTTATTATTTTATTCAAAGCTAATCTGAGTGCCATTCCATAACCGAATATGAATTCTTCGGCTAATCCCACAATCGATATTTTTATAGGCTAATAATTATCAATTTGACATCTCACCCTTCCTGCAGTATCGGGAGGGGGTTCTGCACACTGCACTACCATCACCAGTATGAGCTTTCATGAACCATAGCGCCAAGATTGAATTTTTCCAATCAGCGTGAATCGAGTCGTTTCCAGAGAACCGTGATTGCAGAAAATGCAAACTGGTACAGGTATGGAGAAGATAATGGTTATTTTAGAGGAATATTGCTATACCAGAGCAGAATTGGTCCAACGAAGACATAGCGATTAAGAGAACTTAAATGGTTTTTAGACAACAATATAATCTGGTTTTTCTCTGTAGCTTTACTTTAAGTTTTACTTTTTTTTTTAACGTAATCTGTTTTTTAATAATATATTTCAAATATAATCAAAGTATGTAATAGTCAGAGATAGCTATGCCAAAAACCAGGAAACAAGTTCCTGCAGTATCGGGAGGGGGATTTAAACACTAGCACTACCAGCCTACAATGAGCACTCATTTCCATAGCGCCAAGATTGAGTTTTTCCAATCAGCGTGAATCGAGTCGTTTTCCAGAGAACCGTGATTGCAGAAAATGCAAACTGGTACAGGTATGGAGAAGATAATGGTTATTTTAGAGGGATATTGCTAAACCATAGCAGAAAATGGTCCAACGAAGACATAGCCTCCTCCAGCAGTCACTTAAATGGTATCAGCTCCCAACACACACCCGTAGGATTTTTATCATCGACGGTCTTTACCAGTTTACGGCGGTTCCTTTTTCTCTTTACTTATTCTACTCCTGCGAAAATTATTCAGATTACCCAATACACACATACTATGCCACAAACATTTAAACAAGTTGTGGTGGAGTGGGATAACTTAAACCAGGAATCCGTCCTACAACTCCACTTTTCATTGTAAAATTGTGTTGTCCAACATAAATTGGTGTTTTGTTCTATATGTTCCTTAAAAAATCATACGAGTAATACCTACCTTATATTAAAAAAAATAGCACTGAGTTTTAAAAAAAAAAAAAATAATTCTATACCCTGTTAAAAGTGGATTATATTTCATTTTAATGGAGGCAATTTTATATAGATTCTTTTATATAAAATTGTATATAGATTCTTTTTGTGACACGATTATAAGCCAGGTTTTTTGGTTATCAGCTTTATTTTTTATGTAAATAATGAAATTCATATTTTCAACGATAATAACATATTTATATTGCAATAATTTTAAGCTCTAAAGTGTATTTTTCATACAAAACCGACAAATAATACTGCCGCTTGAAACCGTCCCTTAAAAATGTCTTTTTTTATATCCTGTTAGCGCAAAAACATCTTTTGTCAGCGCATTACGGCGGTCAAATAAAGTGGATTTCTGGCGAAACCATATTAGGCTATAGGCTAGCGTGGAACATGGTTTCGTGGGTAGGAAAATTCAGGCTTTAGAGGGAAATGTATGCTGTTAGTGCGCAAACATATTCACAAAAGAGTCTGGGGTTGTTCTAACGATGTGCCGAATTACTGAACTTTTTAAATGTTACACGAACGGAAAATTTGTTTAACTTGAACTTTTTTACTTATTTCTAAGCAGGAGTTAAAGACTTCTTTTGTTTTAACGCTTTGTTTGCGAAAGTAAATACATTGATGTGAAAACACACTAACGATATACGAAGCTTTCATTTATCACATGTACCGGAAAATCTAATATCATCTGATATTTTTTAAAACCTTGAGTTTATACAAACAAAACAACTCTCATTAAGCATTATCAGTGAGGTATTCAAATAACATACAGGGTAAAAGCACCAGTAATTAACTTTTTTCTCCCGAGCTAGTTTCATACTACTAATCTCCCTTTTCCGAACCTAATAGTGCATAGGGAACTGCATTGGCATACCAAGTGCAGCGAAATCTTGATAATTTGTTAGATGAAGTCTTACGCCTCATCGCCAGTCCACAGTATTACATACGAAACTTTTTTGAGGGTGAAAATCACATTCAAATAAATATTTCATATTGACTCCCATCAGGAATCGAGCCCGCGACCTCATGCATGGCAGCCCAACGCGCTACCGCTACACCACGAGGCGGACGAAAATATTTCAATTGTGACACTTTGGACTAGCGGGCGCTGAAGCGTAAGATTGATCTTCTTGACTTCATGTAACAAATTATCAAGCTTACTGCGCTTGATGTCCCAGTCCAGTGTCGTATGCACCATTGGATGAGGATAAGGGAGAGTAGTAGATTTATGTCTTATTATATCATTATAATGTCATTAATATTACTTTTACATATAACAAACGCTAATATATATTATATTGTCACTAATACTGTCACTGAAAACTAAATCCTTTGATATTTAACTAAGACAAGTCTACTAGCTAAATGTCAGTACTGAGTAAGTATTTTGACTCGTGTAGGGTAAAGTGGGGGCGTTTGGACACGGTGCCAAATGGACACGCTGTGACGTCACCGCCACCTGACTCCTGTGTGACCGCAATCACCCAATGTGCATGACTGTGGACTGTGGGTGACGCATGACGGTCAGTAGGCTGTATTGGCAGTAATATATGACATATTGATCCATGGGCGGTACGTGTGTTGTACCTACATGATGGGAACCTAATAATATTGAGAACGAAATTATGAAGTACCTAAATGTGGAATTTAAGGGTGATTTTGAACAAAATCGATTATTCTTAATCCTGTTATTATTGTCCGCCTCGTGACTGCCATGCATGAAGTCGCGGGTTCGATTCCCGATGAGGGTCAATATTAAGTATTTATTTGAATGTGATATATGATTTCGTATATGATACCTAGGACTGGCACTGAAGCGTGAGACTGATCATCTTGCCTTCATGTAACAAATGTCAAGATTCAATGCACTTGTTGCAGCGATGCAGTGCCCTATGCATCATTGGGTGCGGATAAGGGAAATCAGCATAAAAAAAACTTATTTTAGGTTATTGCATTAATTAAAAAATATTTTTTGTTTCCATAGATTTTTTTTTTAAATAACTACCTGCCAAAGTGGACAGTTATTTGTATTTCCGGGGATTTATTTCGAGGTAGGTGCACACTCGCTTGCTTAGAAGCTGTGGAAATATGGATGAAGGGAAATAATTGTTTTTAGCTTTCAAGTTTTACATAGTCAAACAACGTTCCAGAACTTTACCAATTGCTTTCAGGCATTGGCTGGGCAAACAGAGCTTGGCCGTTCCCACGACCAAACTCTGCCATACCAGCCATACTACTAAATTTGTTCTGGAAGAATCCCCATCGCCTTTTGCTTATCTTTCCAACCAGGATGCGATTCCCAAGTTTAAATCTGGAATTAACAAGTTACGCTATCGGTTTAGTGTTAGATAATTATCGAATAAAAATTAATTATATCGTATTTAACGCACTCATGATAAGTATGCTTCGATTATACAGGACAAATCTAAAGTTTATATATATAAAAAATTCAGTAAAAGTACTTTTTCAATGTACTGTATGAGAACAATGCATTTTGGTTACCCATTTTGTAACGTTTTTCAACAATTTTTAACCTTTAAAATTAAAATAACGTACTTTTAACAATCATCGCTTTTCTTATAAATAAATTATATTTAATAATGAAATCAATGGAACCGCATTTCGTGTTTCCTATTATTAATAATACCTATTATTATCGCAAAAATAACGTCTCTACATTACATAGTACTGTTTTCTACTACCTTTCATTCGGAACTCGGATACTTTTTAATTTTATTGATTAATTAAATTTTTTTGATCAACAGTTTCTTGTTTTATTTTTCTTTTCTTGTTACGTAACAAAAAAGTTAGCAGTGTGAATGTAAAAATAATGTATTCGATTAAAAAATCTTGATGTAACTGCGTTTAAGATAACTGATATTAACGTTTGAAGCG
The DNA here is from genome assembly GCA_022494985.1 of Micrasema minimum. Lineage (NCBI taxonomy): Eukaryota > Metazoa > Arthropoda > Insecta > Trichoptera > Brachycentridae > Micrasema > Micrasema minimum. The sequence continues at coordinate 123,916 of JAGVSP010000006.1, read as the reverse complement.
CGGTTGTAAAAAAAAAGCTAAATTATGTACACATTCTGTAAGTACATCTTTTAGGTTCATCATAAAATTAAATATTACGTATACCATTACCATTTTTTATTTGCAACTCAGCACCGCCCTGAGTCCTAAATTTGACAGGGTGTTAAAATACTAACAATCATGTTAAAAAGCTTTTAATCATACCGTCACATTGCCATTACTTCGCGGTGACTTCCTAAATGAACACTTATTCAGGCGTTAATTACGGGTGTAAAGCTTTTCTCCCCAAAGCTCGTAAATATAAATTACTCCGCAGGTCACAGAATACGCTTGTCTTAAAACACATTCGGGGATTTGATTAGTGATGCGCATAAACAACAATAGCCGAATAGTTCGAATATCTTTAATAAGGGGAAGAGCACTTTATACGGGACAGTAAACTGCAGTTTCTTGTGCCATTTTCTGAGCAATGTGCGGTGAGAATTTTTATCTAAATACGGCACAGTTCAAACTGTTTGTAGGCATGCGCAAGACGCAATAGTCAAATGCTTCAGTGTTGCCGTACTAATAATCTCTGTAGTCATCTTATCTATTTTTTGCAGATCAATAGATTTTGTGGAGATTTAACGAATCTACTGAAAATTAATAACCGATTTACCGATTTTGAGGTAATTTCAATTTAAAAGCATTTATTTTATACAATTATTAGCGCAGGTAAATTCAATCCATGAAAAACTTTTGGAACTTCTGCCGATTTTTCAATTTGACAACACTGTTTATCTGTCAAATAGTCGATATTCGATATTTTAAAATTCGATCAAGGATTTCTGTTCATATTGTTATTTTAATATATGACATTATATTCATATTCGCCATCATAAAGTTTTATCAAAGTTTATTTGTAATATTAACTACACTTTTGAATATTATATATATTATACTGTCGCAATCACCGCGGATGATGCGCGCGCAGAAACTGTGAGCAAAACTATAAGGAACATTTTAGTGTGTCCAAAAGTAGATTTTCATTACGGGCTAATAAATTTGACATTAACAGACCGTACTTTGGAGTATTATTTTATATTGTAGTTAACACTTACAACATTCCCATTTCACTAGTATTTGATATCATATCTGCAATATACAGTAAAAATGGCGCGATGCTTCACATGTGAACGCATTGAGAAAATGTAAGCATTTTAGCAAAACCTTTATGATTGCAAGTGAGATTTTAGAGTTATATCACCTAGTGTAAATTTGACACTTAAACTTTTACCGTACAGTTTTTCATTCAGTTAACACTTGTAGACAAAAACTGGATTTCACCATTACGGGCTAATAGACATTGGTTGGAAGGGAATATGGATATCTAGGCGTGGGCTTATGACCTGTCATTGGGGGTTAAGTGGCCACTTGATGTATTACAACATTCCCCATTTCCCTAGTATTTGATATCCATATCTGCCAATATTAAAATGGAGCGATGCTTCACATGTGAACTCTCTGTCATCCATTGAGAAAATTGCTAAGCATTTTAGCAGAAACCTTTATGATTGCAAGTGAGATTCTTACCGAATTATATCACCTACTAGGAAACGCCTGAAGATGAATCTTCATTTTGTTATGCTTATAGTTTTACCAGCGAAATTTTTAAAAAAATTTACTGCACTTGTAGACAAAAACTGGATACCAATGCAGGCCTTATGCATCATTGGATGCGAGATTGGAGAATATGTAAAGTAGCAGTAGTGAATTAACAGATTATTTGTATTATTCGTTTTTTTTAATAACCGATTTAGAATGTAATCAAGTAGTTGTGCGCGTGACTAGTTTTGATTAATCCTCCCCATCTGCCAACCGTGGCTTGTGTGTACCTAATAGTAATTTGTCAGAGCTGTGGCCGCAATAATATGGGTAGGTACCGTATACGTGACTTAGAGAACGGAACGTGTGGCGTCCAATTTCGCAGGTCAGAATAAATGATTTACTATTAATCCCCCTTAAAATGTAGATATGGAAATTGTTTTGGGTAAGTTTGGAGAAATTGCCTCTTGGCCATAAGTTCACCCTTATGCATACCTATATGTATTAATTTACTTGTTTATACTGCATATAACACATTTACATTAAATAATATACTTAAATGCTATAATTACATTATATATTATATACGAGTATATATACCCTAAAATTTAGGGCCTAAATCATCACAAACATATTACACAATATTATAATTAATAATAATTGTGAATAAAATACACAGTTCTATATTAAATATAGACTGTGTATTATGTGCTAACTACTTTTGAAAAAATAACCCTGGACCAAAAATTGGTACTTCTAAAGCTGGTTAACCAATTATTACTTTGAAAAATATTTTTTTACCTCCAAAATGCACACAACTGCAGAAATGAAATATCCATCGTCACAAGATTCTATTGATGTATTTTTAAAAAAAAAAAAATCGCACTGAATTACTTTAAAAAAACATTAATCAATTGATGTAAAAGTTACGGATATATGTTTCACATTTAATAGCCATTTTAGAAATATTAAAAACGTATGGCATTTTGTGTTTGTTTGGGAAAACAATAGTAAAAACGCAGAAGCAAGATGTGTATTGTTTAATCTTTTTTTTGTCACTACATTTCTTAAAAAATCCTAAAAGCTTCGTAACTCGGACACACTTATTGTTAGAACCCCTAAATGATGGAGGTTATTTGTTTCAAATTTTGACCTCTAGTATAACTCCCTTTTAGGAATAGGTTGGATTACCAATCATCTAGCATAAATATTATATTTCTGAGTATTTTTAAACTACATACATAGATTTATTATTTCAATAATTGTACATAATGAAAAGGCAGGGGATGAAAGAAAAAGTATTGTTATCCTTGTAATCCTTTGCAAATCTCTTGCCGAAATGATTCTAAGCTTCTTATAGTTTTATATAGAGAAGACGTTAAATTACCTTTCGATTTGGTATTTCGGAGAAATATATCGCAAATAAATTTTATAAATAAATTGCATAAAGTTTTTTTCCTCAATTATTTTGAAAGCTTTCTTACTAATCTCATACGTATTTCATAATTTACAACGTGATTTTATCTAATATAGCCCAGTCTAATTACCCCAAAAGTAAGCCTTTGCCTCAACTAATTCGGATGTTTTTTATTCTTTTTTTTTAACCTGTTAAGTGATGTCCAGGGAAGGTTGCATCAAAAGTCCGGATGAATAGGAGGTGAGCTTAAGTCAGGATTTAAAAAAAACTAGAAAAAAATAAGCCTTTTTATTTCAAAAAATTTCGAAAACGTTTAACCCAACCAAAAAAAGTTGTAAGACAAAGTAATAGAACACTAAAAATTCTATAATGCATTTTTTTTAGTATCTCTAATAGTTTTTAAAATAATCTCGTTTGAAAAATCACATATTTATTGATTTTCTCCTGTCAACATCTTTTGTCTTGGGAACGGGCTTTTATCTCGTGAACCATGCCTCGCACGATAAAAAATTATAATAAATGAAATTGTAGAACATTTAATTTACTACAAAATCAGTATATTGCGTTTTTTGAAAGTGAAATAATTGATAGTTATAGGTAAAAAAAATGTAAGTGTGTACACCATGCGCCAGCCCTTTTATACATTTTTTTATCCATTTTCTGCATCTGATGGTTCGTAAAGCATTAACAGGTGTGATTCCATTCCAGGCACTCATATTATATGATTGCCGAATGAAATATTTTTCACCATAGAGGACAACTCTTTTTTTCTATAATTGTGTTTTTTACCAAAGATATGGTTTAGTTTATTTGCAGTAACCTGTAAAACAACAGCACAGTAACATGTTTTTGTAAAAAAAAGTTCTAAATTTTACCGACTCAAAAATCTCCTACCTATTATATTTTCAATTAAAAAAACAAGAACAATCCGCATACGAAAAAGTATCCTAGGTTTTATTTCAGAAGAATAAAAAAAATAAAGTATTAATAATTAATGTTGAGCACTTCAGTGCATATCAATTTCTACACAAAAGGATTCATTTTTGAACCCCTAATATTGATCATCGTTACGTTAAAAATCTTTCATTTTGCTACACGCCTCAATTCATAATAACTATTATGACGTTAACTTGAAGGTTTATATATATGGAGAGTAGGCCTGTTTCAACGGGCAACATTAGCCATACTCTTATATACTTGGCAAATTGCGTCTGAATCCAACCCTAGGAGGGTTAGCATATCAAGTCGAATGCGAAACGTTGCAGATGATTAAACATAGGTACGTAAGTGCCATAAGATTGCGTGGCGCTTATGTCTTTTGTATGTGTTAATTCTGTAAATCGTTTCGTTTCTCTGATACGTTTACCCTCAACCTCACCCCCTACCTACGCACACCAAAGGGGTTTAAGTAATATCCGACGTAGATATTACGTATATATTACGTCACGCCAGCTTAGCTGACAAATGGCGAATTCTTTTGTTTAGTACCTAGTTTTATTAGTAAACACTTTTTATCGTTACTCGTTTTCAGCTAAAAGCTCCACATAACACGTTTTATTATTATTAACTCTGGACGAACATAACATTATGTACTTGGTTGTAAAACTTTAACAAAACATGTTTATTACTAAGCACTAATAACATGAAAAATACGGACGAATACGGTTTCAAAATTTTTACACTGAAAATCGAAAGCTTTCGATCTCATTGTTATTTTGTAAAAAGTGAGTTTTCGCTCTCCTGGAAAGTAGCAAACCAACTTACGCCACAATGCTTCTTACCAGAAGTATTTTAAATTATAACAAAACTAACAGAAGAGTAGAAGAAGTATAATGGTGTTAAGTGAAGCGTTATTCATTATAATGATATAAGAGCATGTATACGTATACTGTATACGTCGCTTCCTTTTGACCCTTGATAAATTGCTTGTCAACGGATGACTCCGGTTGGCGGAGTGAAGTGGTGGGGGATTAAGTGGTGGGGGAGGGGGTCCCATGTTTACCAGACTTCTCTATTAAGTTTCGGTAACATGACAATTAATTTGACCATTTGTCTTCAAACTTCGGGAAGCATCGTTCAACTTGAACCAATTAATCAACTTTTTTCCTCTAAAAAACAATAAAGAACAAAGTACCTACAACTGCTTCATTATTTGTTGTATTTGGTGTTTGATTATCTCGTAAAACATATATTGAAGGATAAAAATATTATAACTACTTCCCTCATCTGTAACTAATGGTGCATAGGGCACATGGGATAATTGACTTATGTATGTGGGTCACAAAAGTAATATAAAAGTATTTAAGTATAAGATTTTAGAATAATAGTAACCTAATTTAGTTATGTAAGTACTACTTTCCCTTATCCGCACCTAATGGTGCAAATGTGACTGTATTCAATACAGTCACCAATGCAGTGTATTGGTACACCAAGTGCAGTGAATCTTGATATTTCACTGCATTTTAATTTATTTATTTGAGTACGCTACAGTTTTATGACATATTGTTATTTTTTAATGCGCTCTCTCACTGGGGTACCCCGTGCCGAGGAATGCATTTTACGGGTTAATGATATTTTTTCTGTCGACAATATCTATAAAAACATAACAAATTAATCAATAAGTGATAAATACATTTAGTGATCCCTGTTCGATTGACTGTCCATAGATTTTTTTTAACACCGAACAAGTGATCCTTGTTCGATGACTGTCCATAGTTATTATTATAATTTTATTTTATAGTTTTTCTTTTGTTTTATCTTAAAATCATGCCTGTATTATTATATTAAATTATGTATGTACGTGCGTTGCTTTGGTACTGATACTTACATTTGTTTTGTAAAAGCCCCATGGGCGTGAATAAATAAATAAATAAATAACACATGTACTTAATCAACAAAAGTCGCTCACCAATTCTAGCACAAAAATGGAGTCATTTTGATCAATCTTACGCTTCAGCGCCAGTCCGAAGTATAACATGAAATATTTTAATGCCGTTTAATATACGTTTAAATAATTATTTTCTATTGACCCCTTACAGAATCGAACCCGCAACCTATCGCATGGAAGCTCAACGTGCTATGAACGACACCATGAGACGGAAAATTACCTACGACTGAAAGTACCTACAGAATAAAATACTTTTAGTACCAATTTTAGAGTTCGTCTACTACACCACGCCGCGCCGGGTTAGAGCGTTGCATGAGATTGCAGGTTCGATTCCCAACGAATTGGTGCACCGATGCAGTGTCTAATTCGCCATTAGGTGCAGGTAAGGGAAAGTAGTAGAAAAAGTAGGTAGTTAATACCCCAAGATATGATTATTATACATGGTGTAACAAAACTCGTAGCACAACCCGAAAACTGGTGAATCGACATCGTATTTGGACACGATTGTGTAATATGACTTTTTAATCTGACCTTGAAAAAAAATTTTTTTCTTCTCACAAAAGTTTTTTAAGTATGGCAGATTTAGTAAAATTGCTCAAATTCTTTTGAAAACGCGTTTTTAAATTTTGTTTTCTTTATGGATAATAATAATTTGACTAAATACATGATATTTGATAACAATTTGCAAAAAAAAAATCAACTTCGAACTAAATTTTCTCGAAACCTAAGGGTCAAATAAAAAAATTTTAATCTACAAAATCAACTCTAAATATGATGTAGATTCACTGGTTTCCCGGTTGTACATCGAGTTTTGTTTCACCCGTATAGAATTTTAGCACAGGATTTTATAATGTAATATTGTATTATAAAGTACAGCTCCAAAGGAGTATTAAAAAAATTAAATATTTAAATGGTTTTTAAAAGAGCACTTAAAGATGAAATAAAGAAAGCTTTAATGAAAGCTCATTTTTCCCGAGTAGTATTAAAAATTCAGGTCATGCTTTTCCGGGCATTTTGGTAAGCTTTATGAATTGTAAAGTAGTATCTGAAAGGCAATTTATCGACAGTTTATTAATTCAGTACCTACTTCGCTTGATCAGCTATTTAAATTCATATTTATGAAATAAAATTAGCTTAAAGCAGTTCAGAAAAAACACGGTGACCGAATTTAAAGTAGAGTTTTGCTAAATGAATGATTTGAGTGAATGATTTGAGTTGAAAAACTTTGATGTCGGAATAGAACATTAACAGAAGGAATAATTTCTTGAACCACGAGAAGTTATAATGCAAGTGTTCTTGGATGTAGAAGTCGAGGAAGACCAAGAAAGACATGACATGATCAGGTAAAACAAATACTTTTTTTTTTTTTATAATAATAAAAAATAAATCTATGCAATCTTATGATATTTGCACATATTTCAATTTGTAAATACTATTTTCAATAAGGCCTAAGCGGCTGTGCTTGAAAATAGGAATCGAGTCGTGTCGAAGTGGGGATTCGAACCAACGATCTCTGGACTCAGAGACCGCGACGCTATCCACTGGGCCACCACCCGTTCTTCACTTGAAGGTGGCTATGTAGAAAGTCTAAATAATCGGCATGCGTGCATGAGAAGATGTATGAATTTGGTGGATGCAAGAGAACCTACCTGGCTACCCATTCGGGGAAATGGCGTGATGGTCAGTTTGACTACGGAGGATGAGTACTACTTTGGAGAACGCGTGTTTGCAGTTTATGGAATATGCTCCACATAGGGAGCGGATATGCAATGATAATAATGTTAAAATGATTTCAGAAAAACACTTATTAAAATAAATTGGTTGGCCTCTTAGTGTAGTGGTTAGCACGTCAGGACAATCGATTATAAATAAAAAAATTAACTCAATTGTATTTGGAAGGGGAAAAGAATAAAAGGAATAAATTATCATACGTCTTTGTGTGCCGTAGTTTGTTAATTAAGAACAAAAACATATGAAATCAAGACATGGCAAAATTAACCTTTTACATGAATAACGTAATATAAAAAATAAAAAAAACTAATTATACACAAAACAATATTTAAAAACTAACGTTATATAAAATACAAATATTGTTTACGTAGTTCGTTAGTCCAACTACATTAATACCTACTATTTCTAAGGTAGCTGAATTATTACATGCGATATGAAACATTTTTACAACCTTAATAAATATTTTGTATTCCGTATAATACTTTACACCTTGATTACCCAACGGAAAAACTTAAGCCACGAGATAATCCGTGAACTAAATAAATGTTAATGTAATATAAGGGCGCGTGTGTACAGTTAAGCCGAAAGGATTTTCATCAGTTGGACTGAACAAATATCCCATGACGCTTACAAAATATTTTAACAAATTAATGTTCTCCTCTACTTTTTCACACGAGTGAAAATAATGGACAGAATTATACGTGTGTAGTGTGTAGGCTACTTTTTATACATGTTGTAACTAAACTCGAATTACAAGCGGAAAACCAGTAAATCTAGGTCATATTTGGAGTCGATTTTTCTGGTTTTTTTTAAAGTGAAAACTTCCTTAGAATCGTTAGGAGTGATTTGAAACTCTATGGAACGAAAAAGCGACACTAAAAAGAGACAAACATATAGATCTTTGGGATTGAGCCTGCGAGAGAATGAGATAGAACACAGTTTCCGCCGGCTGGCAGTAGTTCCATCTATCTCATCAGATACATCTACCAGTTGATCGCCGGCACCCCTTAAACTTTTATAATGTGGAGGGTAGAGGTCCTAGGCTATAAAACAGAATTTGTGAAATAATCTATTCATGTATCAACTGGTAGAGGTTTATAATAATTCGACTATCCCAAAATGATTTGCATTTATAGCAAAACCGCTTAGGGAGAAGGTTTCCTTCTACGCGTATTACACAGATATATTTATTAAAAGTCGAAAAATTGAAAGAACTTTTTTCTCATATTTATTTTTTTCAAATTGTTTCGTATAATTAATTTTCTAAAAAAAAACAAAAGAAAAAATCATGAATAATAAAATGAAAAAAAACTTATCAACTGGTGTACCTTTTATATTTATAAAAAATTAAGCTCAAATAAAAAGTAATTTAATTATCCCATGTAGATTCACCAGTTTTACTGCACGAGTTATCTTACGTTCTCTCTCAGCTTAGTTTGATTAAGGTTTCACTTCTACCTGGTGTGAACTGCACGAATGTTTTTTTTTAAAATATTACGTTGTCGCGGCGCGGAGCAACTATGATCCTGGTTTCCTTCGGCGCGGCGTCGGCGTCGCCTATACTTGCGCTGTTCGTCCATCTCGTGATTTCGAGATTTGTTACTTATTAGAAGTGCTAATATAATAATAGCATCATCTGAACGTGTACATAACTTTATCATTATCTTAAGCTGGATGTACAAAGTAACTTATTTAAATTAATGTAATATTAGCCTCGTACACACACAAGTTAATGGGACTCGTTAGAATACAGCGACTGACTCCCGCTCGCCTGCCGGCTGGGTACGTGTAGAAAGAGACATGGCTTCTCATGAACAAATTTACAATAAAGACTTTCCAGGATGAAAGAATCCGGAATTTTTTTTTTGGTATTTGTTTGTATTTCTCCAGTTTAGTATAAATTACAGTAAAAACCGTCATATTAAGAGATGCAATTTTTGGAATCGCAACTTCTTAACTCATTTTCACTAATTTAAGTAGCTTACTTTTGTCTTCGGAGGTAGGAATTGATTGGTATAAAATTAAAGAGGGGGATAATGGGGTGTTTGAAGACGAGAAACAAAAAGAACCTGATCTGAAGCCAGTGGAGCTGATTGGAAAATGACCGGAGTAGACAATTAGCCGGGAATAATGGAGCCAAGTTCCATCTCAGATTTCCACTAATTAGATTTCTATCTTCGTTGCCAGAGAGAATGTGAGAAGAGAACTGAGATCCAATCAGGAATACGAGTGGTATAATGTAAATGTGTGTATGTATACAGATACACTCGGTTTATACAATGGTATTGTTAATATTATTACAACGGTTTATTGTTTTTGTAGCGCCTTAATTAATGCAATAGCATGAGTTTATTAAAACACAATATTTTTTACCATAACTGGTAAAAGGTAAAATATTTTGCTCCAAACCAATCAAACATTTAGTAAATGAACTCTTTCAAAGTTGGACTACCATAATATATTTTTTTTTATATATATGAATTAAGTATAAGTGAATTTAGCTAGTTAAGAGAAAAATAGAAAAATTACAGTTACAATGTATAATACAATAATTAAATTCACTTGAGTCTATCGCTCCAGGACTTGAACCTGGGACCATCTAATTTTGAGTCAGGTACTCTGACCAACTTTAACCGAGAAATTAACGAATACACGTCGTAACAATGACCACTAATACACTATAGTCACTACATTAAACCAATCAACTTTTTATCGAGGTTCAATCGAAATTGAAAAGCTTTCTTTTATCTTTCTCTTAACTTGTTGAATAAAAAGTTAAAGTGTTTTGCATTTTAAATCATCGCCATCGTTTCAATTAATATTGGATATAAAGCATTTCAAACAAAATAAATAAGTTACGGATTCGTTTCCCCGTGAGATCTTTAAAATGAAAAAGATATTTTCTTCTACTTCTAGAAATGTTTTTTCCTTTGTTATTAGCGCGTGGAGGCGATTGAAAATAATTTCAAAGTGATAAAAATACACGTAAAGATATTATGCAATTAATTTAGGTATTGTTGATTTATTTGTAAAGTTAACATACATTACAGATTTTCCCAACGAACTTATAATATATATACTTATAAATATTTTATTTATAAAAAGTCGGTTAACGGACGATAGTTTTACGTGATAAACGTCATAAGAAAACATTGATGAAAAAATAGCATACTTTTATGAATTAAATTGAATTATTATTACTGAACTATCATTATTTTGTATTATACAAAGCAGGAGTTAATTGAAAATTACAATTTTTTCCATAAATTATCATTTTTTTCGCACTCGTTAATTCAAATATTTGTTTACTTAAATTATACAAATTAATTACAAGTAACAATGTGCTATTAACAATTTATTACAACTTATATACATATGATGATATTATGATGTTTAAAATCCTCCAACCTGTGTTATTTTGTGAAGGATAGGACGATGATAGGAAAAGTAGGAAATCAAGGGGAGTGTTTCAAGTGTCAAGTTTCAGTGCCTTGAAAAAGTCAAATCGATGGTTGTTCCTCTTAGCGTTGTTGACTTATTAACATATGAAACGCATTTGAGATTGTACGTATCTTTCATATATTTGAGGAATATGTCATCATTTTTCACGTTTGTGTTGAAGTCGCCGCAAAGAAGAATTGGTACATCGGCATCAATATCCATCAAGAACGGTGGCACATACTGGCTGTTGGGCTAGCAGGAGTGGAAGAGAGATAGATGCGTCACAAACCGAACGCTTAGGCCGATCGTGCCTCTCTGTCGCTTGTTACACGCTCTCGCTTGCACACTCGGCTCAGGCGGAACGTGACAATGAGTCATGCTTTTTCGTGTGTGCAGCCGGCGTTCATCGATTTATAAGACGTTATCATGTCAAAAAATTCACATAGCGTTTTTTTTCTACTTGTTCCTTTTATCATTGCTTTGCTTAATTTATAAAGCTTTTTTCTAATGATTAAGCATTTGACAGTATCTACACCCCTTAGTTTTTTTTTTTCATTTTTTAACCTAAGGGTTTTCGGGTATTCGATATGCTTCCCCGCAGTGGCTCCAGTCCCCAGAACATTCTCCGGTTTGTCGAGACTGACTCAGTACTCTGTGCGTACTGCGGGTTTCAGTTGAGAACGTCAAACATGGGACAGTCATACAGGTATACTTAACGTCTTGAGAATTTTGGTCATCGCAAGGACAAAATCGTGATTTTCCCTCTTTTGGTGATAACGTCTAATAAAATCGATGAACGCCGTTGAAAAAGCGACTCATTGTCACGTTCCGCCTGAGCCGAATGTGCAAGCGAGAGCGCGGATGATAGAGAGACACGATCGGCCTAAGCGTTCGGTTTGTGAGCATCTATCTCTCTTTCACTCCTGCTAGCCCAACAGCCAGTAGTATGTGCCATCGTCCTTGCTGATATTAATGCCGATGTACCAATTCTTCTTTGCGGCGACTTTAACACAAACGTGAAAAATGATGACACATTCCTCAAATATATGAAAGATACGTACAATCTCGAATGCGTTTCAGATGTTAATAAGTCAACAACGCTAAGAGGAACAACCATCGATTTTTAACTTTTTCAAGGCACATTACACTTGAAACACTTCCTTTGATTACTTGCTTTTCCTTTTATCGTCCTATCCTTCACAAAATAACACAGGTTGGAGGATCTTAAACATCAAAAATCATTTAAAGTATTGATTTTTTTTAATTTGTATAATTTAAGTAAATCGAGTGTAAAAAAATTATTTTATAGAAAAAAATGTAATAAAAAAATAATGCAAAATAAAGAGATTAATTCATTTCGTATGCTTTTTTTTTCAATGTTTTCTTATGACTAGCTCCGATCTAAAAACGTAAAAAGGGGCCAAAATTTTTTTTTATCGATTAATATTTTCTGAAGGCAATATGTCCCGATAACATATCGTGTATCGTCGAAACAAAAAGAGTTACAATAATTTATTACAGGTAGGTATTGATTTTTTTTGTTCACTTTGCTGTTAAAAAAAAAGAGATGAATCGTTAATGATAGCTCCGATCTAAAAACCGAAAAAGGGGTACGATTATTTCTAAGCCTCTGTCAAAAATCATTTACCACTACACAACGGACTTTCTCCTCCCAAAAGGTTATATTTTGTTTTATCAAAAAGGCTTGAAAAAGACAATACATATTTGTTTAATTCAAAGAAGTGGTAAAGCAAAACGTACCCTAAATTAATCATTTAAATGGAGATAATTAACTTGAATATGAAATGTTTCGGTTTGGTTTGGCCGGTGACATTTTTACTCCATTACCGCGGGACGCCTGAAAAGGTCTTCGTAAAAAGGTTCTCGGGGGAATTTCCTTTACAATGGTCTAACGATCCAATCTGAAAATAAAAACATTGTTTACTAGAGGGGTTCCAACCCTTACAAAGAAGGTACTAGGTATTGCATTAGAGTCTAAATACGAATTTATCATTCTTTTGAACAACATTTGAATGAATACAAATACTTGTAGACAAATTACTGGATTATACCCATGCTGGGCTGATATCAGATATTATTGATATCTCAACAGAGACAGAGAAGCTCTGGAAACGAATGTGGGTTATCTAGGCGTTTACAGGGCTTATGACCTGTCATTGGCTGGGTTAAGTGGCCACTTGACGTAATTACAACATTCCCCATTCCGCCTGTCATCTGACATCTGACAACCATGTATGACAAATTTTTGAAACTTGTATATATCTTAGGTGTAAAGAACTATCCGCTTGCGAGTTGTTATTTCGACAGATTTTCGAATTACTGACATCTATTGAGAATAAGTTAAAGTATTTTTTTGGGCGATCTACATTATTGGTGTAAGTAAGGTTCAAGAACTTTACTTACTTACGTCAGTAATTCGAAAATCTGTCGAAATAACAACTCGCAAGCGGATAGTTCTGTTTACACCTAAGAAGCGGATAGTAGACAAGTTTCAAAAAAATTTCAAAATACATGGTTGTCAGATGTCAGATGACAGGCGGAATGGGGAATGTTGTAATTACGTCAAGTGGCCACTTAACCCAGCCAATGACAGGTCATAAGCCCTGTAAACGCCTAGATAACCCACATTCGTTTCCAGAGCTTCTCTGTCTCTGTTGAGATATCAATAATATCTTTTAAGAAATTAACTGTACAAGTATCTACCTTTTTTATTTTTACGTTATTTTTCTTCCATCTCACCTAGAAAATATTTACAAGCATGAATGTAAACAATTGGTCAAAAAAAATAATTAGTCAAAGTATATCTTTAATATTATGAATATACTCGTACAATAATATAGACGCTTGTGTATCTCAATATTGCTTCCCTTATTAGTGGGAGATACATTTTCATAAATCTAGACAAGCCCAAGATTTTTCATGAAAAATGATATGGTAATAAACACAAATACCTTAGGTTGTGATATCGTTAACACGTTAAAAAAATACAGATGTATTTTTATTGCGATGGGACTTAAAATCGTATGATTTCTATACAAACAAATTTAAACGTACGAACGTGCTCATACAAGGACAAATGGTTTTGGATGATTAGATTTAATTAAAATGGAAATGATTTAATTACTCAATCAGATTGACAAACAATTTGCTAACATAACTCAATTTAATTTGTAATGATGTTTGCTAGCTGACGGAAACTACTGAACTTTATTGTTCTAAAAGCAAACAGCAGATTACAAATATTTAATCAGAGAATAGAATTACATTGACCATTATTGAAAATTACCTCCAGAAATTCATAGTATAGTAGAGTCCTGAGTCCTGACTATTGTATATACTAGATTTGTCTCCTGGACCGAGGCATAGATTTTCAATCATAATCCTGCCGGTATGAAATAGTCACCACGACCGACGTGTGTACATTTCGCCTCGCGCAATAATCAGTGTATTGATTGATCTCGTGCGTCGGAAGAGTATATTTCGAGTTACTCTGCCGCGTCATGTCGATAAACTGTAACTGTAACACAAATAAAAAAATGAATTATCTCAAGCCTGGGTCAGTGTGGCCCATATTATATATTGAAAATTTCAAATCTAGTTTACATGTCTGGGGGCACCCACAAATTTTTTTATCAGTGGTAAAACAAGTATTCAGGTAAAGTTTGAAGCTAATATTCTACTTGGAAGACAGTGCTCAAAGGTATGTAATATTTTTTTTAAATATGAAAAAAATCTGGCATTTCGAGGGTTGTTCAAATTAAGTAAATTAGGGGAAGTAGTAAATTAGTTTATTTCATAGCATTAATATTGATGATGAATGGTAACTAATTAAATCTAGATATTGGTTCTAAATCTTTGACACCTATCAAGAATATAGAGTCCGCTTGACGTGTTATAGTAGATGACAAAGCCATATTTTCACAAAAAGTCCAAAATAATCACTTGAATAAAAGCACTCCTCACAAACAACCATTGATAGTTCTAATTTTTTCAACTTTTTAACACATTTTTCTTGGTATTTCTTTAAAAAATATATTTTTTTTAAAAATTTTTACATGGGAAAATTACAAAAAATTTAAAACCTTGGAGACGTTGAGCATAGCCTTTTATTCCACCTAGGACATTGAAATTTTAGCACTAAACTACTTTCAACTAAAGTAAAAAACTTAGCGGGTGCCCTGAGGTGTAGGGTAAATTTAATATTTTTGGGCCACCCTAGCCTGGGTGTTTGTGACGTGGTTCTCCTCTGTAATTTGGCCTCTTGGCCTGTTGAGTAAAATAATAAAAATTAAAGATACCTTGGACTGGCGCAATAGAAGATCATCTTGCCTTCATGTAACGAATTGTTAAAATTCAATGCTCTTGGTGTACCAAAGCAGTGCCTTATGCACTATTGAGTTCGGATAAGGGATAGTTGCAGTAATTATTCGGCAGTTTGCGTCGGAGCTATGAGACGTGGGCTTGACTTGAGAGGATGCACGGGAGCTGGCGGCCAATCGCTTGGCTTGAAGGCAATTTGTGGAATCCATATGCTCCCCATTGGGAACGGATATAGTATGATGATGAGAAAAAATGTCTGGGAAGGATAGTAGGTATTATTAGGTAACATTGCTAAAAACTTTTTCTGGAATCAATCGTTTTTTAGATGCAGTATTTTTTCACGAAACGGTGGTAATGTTCCGCTCGATTTGCACGTCAGCCAATCGCAAGCCTCCCTTTGATTTTGACATTTGAGTTTTGAAATGTAAACGTTTGACAGATTAATCTGATCTACGTTGAACGATCTACGGTACGGTCGTTGTAACTGAAATGTCAGTTGAGCCTATATTTCCCTGAGCACTTGTTAGTTTAGAATTTTGTTGCGTGCGTTGGTGAGACAATTTCACTTAACAAATATACATTTGTGATTTTAAGTATTACATTAGTTTTATCAACGTTTTAAAAATAAAGCGAAAAACGAACCATCAACAAAAAACTTACAAAAAAAATGTAAAAACTTTTCTTATATTTTCTTGTTTTCATAAAAAAATTACTTGACGGTTTAGTGCAGCGGAATAAAAATATTTATAAATTATCTGACTCATTTTTTACTTTGTGCCATAAATATAGGGTGTCTTGCTGTAAGTACTGTTCCTAGACAGTTGAAAATTATTTAAAATCAAAACAAATAATTGCTTATTTGAATAAAAAAAAATATTTTTATATTCCTAATAATAGCGTGTCTACATAAATAAACATAAAAGGCATAAGTTTACAGTAACTTTGATAGTATTTATTCACTACATTTATAAAAAAATAAGCCGTGTTACTTAAAACTTAGCCCAACAAAATTGTTTTTTTTTTTTAACATTAATATATACCATGTGCCTATTTTTTTTAATTAACATAAAAATATTTTAATAGCCTACGAACTTTTACATTGAGCCCACTACTTGTAAACTTAAAGTTTAAAACTAGCTTCCTAACATAAGCAGGATGTATTGCCTTTACCCTAAAGCCATTTTTCAATGACCCATCGGAACCTTTATAGGTACTGATTCATATCATTTTATTTCACAGATGGTGAACACTTTTTCAACCCTTCTCCACCCCCCACAAATATATCAAGGCTGACTTTTTATAGCCGGACCAAAGAGAAACTTCGGAAACTTTTCGTTTAGATCGAATGAGATTTATGGAGGCTTAAGTGATTTTACAACCAGTGAAAATATTATTAAATGCGTTTTATGAATAGGTAAACTATTTTTTTTTAATTAAGCAAAACCAAGTAATTTATCTGCTGAATTGGAAAAAAATAAGTTCTCAACAATAAGTAAGAAGTAGTTTTTTTATCAATTATCAGCAATTTATTCGTTTTCCTGTAAAAAAGAATTGCAGAAGTTACGATTAAGAAATTTTCGACAAATTATTCTTAGTCGGCTGAACAACCATTCGGCGTACTAATGCTTCTATCCGTCAGTCAACTTAGCATAATTGGACGATAATTTCGATTTCTTTTCTTTATTACTGTAGTCCCTTTTCACCGGGTTTACGGAAAAATTGTTGCTTTCTCTGTTCATAAGGATCTATGAGTTAGAAGGAAAAATTTTAACAAATTGTATAGGTATTTTAGAAGCTGGATTATTTTCTAATTTAAGATACCGCAAAGTGTTTATTTTCTAGAATATTACAATTATTGCATCAAACAACTTGTATTCATTTAACGTTCTCATAATAAATACGCTGTAATTTATTTTTCAATTCGAGGATCGAAAATAAAACAAAACATATTTTTACAATAAATGCAAGGTAAGTACAAATTGTTTTGAAGCACTTTGGAATACCTAATTAAAAGTGCTTTAGTTCTGCCTCTTGTATTTTAGTAGATACTATAATGTAAAGTAAACGTCTGCAAAGGGTCGGCAAGTCATTTAGAGGGCAATGTACACGCTTGTATAACAGGGTTCCAGAAAGCATTCAAACATTATGTATTAAGAAATTTGAACACACTGTTAAAAATAAATTATGTTTTTAGGCGTTTTATACGATATGTGACTATTTTGAGGATCCTAACCCTTGGATGTGATAATTTATATTTTTATGTAATTTTTATTATAATTTGTGATATTTTTGTAAATGTGTAATCTTTCAACAAGTCATAAAGATGTTACTCATGCATTGGAAGAATTTTTTACGGATATTCCAGTGTGTTTTTGTTTTTATAAAATGACGTCAAAAAGTGATATAAATATCCTACTTTGAAAAATGTAAAATAATAATAATAATAATAAAAGTAATAAAATAGTTAAACACAATTTGACATCTCAACATAGATGAGATGTTTGGAAGGGAATATGGATATCTAGGCGTTTACAGGGCTTATGACCTGTCATTGGCTGGGTTAAGTGGCCACTTGATGTATTACAACATTCCCCATTTCCACCTAGTATTTGATATCCATATCTGCCAATATACAATAAAATGGCGCGACGCTTCACATGTGAACACTCTCTGTCATCCATTGAGAAAATTGCTAAGCATTTTAGCAGAAACCTTTATGATTGCAAGTGAGACTCTTACCGAATTATATCACCTACTAGGAAACGCCTGAAGATGAATCTTCAATTTGTTATGCTTATAACTTTTACCAGCTTATTTTTATAAACAACATTTTGAGTATGTCCAAATACTTGTAGACAAGTATGAAATTATTAGCCCGTAATGGGTGAAATCCAGTGAAACTTTCAGTTATAGCAGCGATAAGTCGGGAGTAGGCATATAATGGATGATATAGCAGTTTTAGTGTGTTTTAAAACAGGATGGCGGCATATTGGTAGGGTTAGCGACATAAGGTGAACAGTCGAGAACTTTCTTTCCCCGTCTCGGTGGCTCTAGAATCTAGGATCTACAACATTTGTGTGAACGGAATGGATAAAACTTGGAAGTTGAAACTGTCTTCTTGAAAACGGTTTACGAACTTTGTGAGTGAGTAATAGCATATTAGTTTCCAGTTCCGGAAACTATTTGTTGACGAACTATAATTTGTGCATCTGTGTACTTCGAAACATTTTAGTTTTCAAATTTATTCGTTTCTTTTATAACATTGTTAACCATAAAACTTTTCATCCGAATTTGCTTTTGAAGTTTATTTTCCAAGGTGGTTACGTAGGTACTATCTCATGCTTTGTAACAAACAAAAAAAGCATTATCTTAAATGAAATATAATAAGTACTACTACTACTCTCCCTTATCCGCACCCATGAGACCTCATCCGATTATGCATAGGCCCTGCATTGATATACCAAGTGCAGTAAACCTTGATCATCACTTGTTAAATCAAGGCAAGATGATCAGTCTTACGCTTCAGCGCCAATCAATATGCATACAATATATCTGTGGGGTACCTCTTTGTGAGTGAGGTTGCTTTATGTGGGGTGCACAGAGAGAAATGACAGAATACTTACAGTTTCTAGCACATTTATTACACAGAAATTACGTGAAATGAAATACAATGAAAACTTAACTAATTAAACAACGATTGACATGAGTTATGAAAATAGAAAGGTACGAAATGAATTTAGATTGGCACGCAATTTGGCGGCAAGAAATTTGTACAAAAGTGACGTGGAGTCACGATGAAGGTTAAAATGGTTCTCGTCGTTGTTCGATAGCGTTCGGCGAAATTCGGTAGATTTTGCTTCGTCCCGCGTCGCACGCGTGACGTATTTCTTCCGCCACATATCATACGATGTTATAACCGCTTCTTTTGTGGGCACTGATCATCTTGCCTTTATGGTCAGGATTCGCTGCACTTGGTGTACCTATGCAGTGCCCTACACACCACTGGGTGCGGATAAGGGAAAGTAGTAGTAGTAGTAGTATATGTATCTATAAGAAACCAAAATATTAAGAGATATAAATCCCTACGTTTGTCCTCATCGAGTAAACAAGAGAAACAGTAAGAAAATGATTTTTTTGACATAATTTAGGTACAGTTAGTTGAAAAAAAAGAGTAAGTAAGTTAAAATTTCCCGTAAAATTTTCCACCATCAGAAAACTGGCATGAATGGGAATACAAGACACGGAAATGCATTTTCCAACTATTTATTACCTACAGTAACGCCCTTAGCGTTGTGAGATTTTCATCTACAAAGCCTTTGGAGTCGCGCTAAAGCCTTCACAAATAATTTCTTGATTAGCGATCACGTAAGGTTTAGTTTAAGGGCTGAGAAAATGGAAACTTTGACCATTACATTAAGCGGTTCACGCTATTAATATTCAAAGTTAAAACAGCTCAATTAAGAAACCGTTCTACAAAGTGGTTCAAATTGATACTATCTTAATTGTACCTGGAACTTTAATACGCTTTTGATTATTAAAACATCCGACACGTAGAAAAAACGCCCATAACTATTCTTAATGAATAATTTAGTAGGTAACAATTTAAAAAAAAAAAATTTTTTTTTTTTTTTTTTTACTTAGTATAATTATTTACAACATTAAGCTCCATTGGCATGTTTATGTGAAAGCGTTCAAAATAAAGCATGAACATTTTTTAATAATATTTTATAAACATGAAACAAAAGTAATGATACGGATAACGATAAATAAATGTATTTTATAGTTTATACCGCAGACAAAAAGTAAATAAGTGTATTCTTAGAATAAGGAAGAAATTTTTATTTACAGAAAAATCCTTAGGATTATTGGTAGGAAGAATAACTGTATTAAATTTATTGTTGTAAAATAATTCTTATTATAATGTCAGATATTATTGATATCCCAACAGAGACAGAGAAACTCTGGAAACAAATGTGGGTTATCTAGGTGTTTACAGTTACAGTCACTTAACCCAGCCAATGACAGGTCATAAGCCCTGTAAACGCCTAGATAGCCCACATTCGTTTCCAGAGTTTCTCTGTCTGTGTTGGGATATCAATAATATCTGATATCAGCCCAGCATGGGTATTATCCAGTAATTTGTCTACAAGTATTTGTATTAATTTCAAAAATGTTGCTTATTATAAATGTATCAACATACATTGTGTAGATACAAAAAAATAGTACATATTTACAAAAATTCAAGACATGGGTTTACTGGGTTTTAATTTTAACAAAATGATGTAGAGGAGCTCTATATAAAATTCCATTGTAATCAAATTCTTACATTGATTTACATTGACTTACATTTATTATATTGCCTCGTATGAAAACAAATTTTACTGAATTATTCTTAATAATAATTCATTTTCAGTGAAAATTTCACCCCTGTTTAATTAGTCGCTGAACCTTATGCAGGTTACACGATCCCTAGCGTGATTCGCAATTAAATATTTGCTCCTAAAGTTGAATAGTGGAATGCAAGTATTACTGTTTCAACCCCTGCGACCATTTTAATTGCAAAAAGGGTTGCTGTGGTACAGTGGTTTTAATTATCAATCGCAGTTTATACAACACTGAAAAAATATCAACACGAAAGATTTTTTGTGTAATTTTTAGATATTTTAGGTTTGTACGTATCAGGGGATTTGAAAGCAAGGGAAACTGCCCCTAAGAACATTTCCCAAACAAAAGCTTGAAGACGTGCTTTGGCTATGTCCCTATAGTAACCGTTGCGTTCTGACGCATTATACACCGTTTCCCACGATGAGACCGCGAAACTCCAGAGGGTGATTATTCATGATATTCTGAGAAAAAAATCTTAATAAAGTTTTTCAAAAAACTCAATTCTAATTTCTTAAAAAAATGATTAAAATATGAATAAAAAATTCACGCGTGTAATACCGTCCATTTTTGAACTGGCTAACACCACGTGACCTGCACCAATTTCAGATATGAAATTCGAATTTTGAATGTCCGCACAAGGCAAGTTTGGTGACCAGAGCGGACCCCCACTCCTCCCCGCCCACCGCCACCCCGCCACCGCTAGCATTTCAAACAGAAACCAGTATTACATAGTCGCTTTTTATTAATACTTTTTTTTTAATAATTATTAAAAATGCCCGGATCAAAAAACTTTATTAGGATTTTTTTCTCAGAATACCATGAACAATCACCCTCCGGAGTTTCGCGGTCTCATCGTGGGACACGGTGTATTTAGTAAACGAAAGAGACGCCAATAGAAAAAAGTTGCTATTTAAATAAAAACAAATAATACATCGTGGTTATAAAAACGGTTAACTACAAAAATACAGTTTTGAGTAAATTGATTTTTATAGTGTGGTTCATCAAAAGTCTTTTTATTTATATGTTTTATTATTATTTATTATTCATGAAACATTTTTTCATACAACACAGAATTTTTCATTTAAGTAAAATGAAATCCCCAGTTGCGTGATTTTTAATTTTGGATGTGATATTGCTTTAGTAAGGAAAATCAGACAACGACGCTTAAGCTTTTTTACACCATAACCTTCAATTCATAAATAACCAATTAAAATCACTAAATTGCCTTTCCTTGTAAATATCTGAGAAGAAATGCTATATAAACGTTTTTACTCGCTCTGCAATTTTCTTAAACTCATTTTATAGTGGTGAAATAATTTATCCGGATATACCTGTAGATAAAGAGTAAAAATCTGAAATTTATGGTGTTTATTTTATTTATTTATTTCATATATTACTTTTTTTTCTTAATGAAATACCTCGCTGGGCAAAGCCGTGTTGAGGTATTCATTTACAACTAATATGAACATTTACAAGTATGATTCATTTAAAGTAGAACAATAAAATAATGCATTAGGTACCTACAATTAACAACACTGCGAACTATATACATATATATAAATATATATGATATACGCTATTTAGGCGGGGTAACCATTTCAAGGCACCTCTCGGGACCCAAATGGTAGATCCAATTTTTTACGAAGATGCGAAATTTTTTAACATCTTTTTCATTTTTTGCATACAGTGGAGGTTATTTATTTTTGAAGACAGAAAGACGTGGCTTTTTGTCCAAAAAGACGTTGTCATTTTTAGTAGTTCCAAAAATTGATTACTTTTGGTTCTTGTTTCATTCGTATGAAACTCAAATATGGCGAAAGCGTAGTTAACTGGGTTTCTTTGTATGCCCACGGTATTATTGTTATCATCCACTTACGTGTGATTAGACAAACGGTGTTTTTTTTTTCATTTTTACATTGGAATTTTTTTTATACAGTTTTAATGAACAATAATCTACTATTATAATTTTCTAGACCTTTTCTCACATGACCTCAACCTTAGCAACCCTTGAAAGACGAATGATTTGATTGGTCAGGGATCTAGCAAATTCTAATGAAAGCTTTCATACTTACCAAATACATCATTTCTCCTTGTATAATAGTTTTTTTAAAATCTTTGGTACCTAGATATATACATATCCAAAGATCAGAGGTTCCAAGTGAAGTGTTATTTGAACAAATGGATTTTATTTTGGATTCTGCGACAACAACTCCGCAATGATAGCGAAAAACTTAAGAAAGTTTTATATTAAAATACGTGAAAAATCCCTTGAGCGTTTTACTCGCGAGATTTTATGAGGATTTACTCAATTCTTTCAGAGATTTTAAAAGAATAACGTAAGTATACGAATGCGTAAACTTTGAACAGTACAGTACAGTAAAATGAAATCCCCGGGCAACGATTGTGACTGCTAAAGAGATCAGTCGACTAGAGTTGTTATACTCCACTGTTCCATGCGATATGATCGCAATATTCCCCGGTCAAGATTTATGCAAATCTTTATTACCCTCTGAAGCAGTTTTCCTTTACGTAAATGTCCTGTTATATTGTCTGAATGTGCTTCAAGATCGTAACATCGTAACATCGTAACACCGCCCTTGGCTATCCTTTTACTGTGTTTTACATAATATTGTTTTTACTTTATTTACTCAGCGAGAATAATAGATTTTCTTAGAGAATTTAGATTAAATTTATTGAATATAATTGAAAAAAAAACTATTTTTAACATGGTACGATATTATTTATGGTCCTGGATCGCCAATAAGCTACGTTGAGTTTTGGCGGTCCAGTTGCGTAATATTCTAATTTTATTTTATCTGGAAAACCAGCAGAAAAAAATAACATATAAAAATACATTATGTTGATTGAAAAAAATTCCAATTACAGGTTTTCGCCGAATGATCTAAAACAGAAAATTAAATATATTATACTTGTACATACAATGTTTTTTGAAGGAAAGTAAAAGGGGTGGTAATAGGGAGTGGAAGATAGTATTTAAGAGAGAAATTAAGTCGCTGGATGTGTATTTAATATATTTTTAGCGTAGGTTGTGTAATTTTTGTGTAATTAATGTAGCTAAATTAATTGTTAAATGTCAAACAAGACCGTTGGATATATGAATTTTTATTATAGGCACTTTTGTTGATGGAAATAGTAGTGTCTTGTCTTACTTGATTCTAGGTTTCTACGAAATACTTTTCATTTAGTTGATAAAATAAATATAATATTACTTGATTCTATTTGCGAAATACTTTTCATTTAGTTGATAAAATGAATATAATATGTATTTGACTTTTGAATGGAGTAAGAATACAAAAGAAATAATGAAATTGAATTTATCTTTATTCTCTGCAACCGTACGTCGTCGTTGTCGCAGAGATTTTCTTTGATATTTAATATTGGATTAGGGCTCAAAGATAGGGGAAAGTAATATTTCCACATTAAGTTGGGTGAAATATGGTCTGTAATAAAGAAAAGCATTTCCCATAACAACAGATGTTGCACACTCCTTGTACAAGATGAGGGGTCTAAGATAAAAGTTATCTGGACTGGAAGAATTAGGATTAAACAGCGACCCTTTACTGTCCTAAGCTGGGGTCGACAAACATTTAACATTACGGTACGTAATTTGATGTTTTTTTAATGAAATATTTATATTGTAATAATTTAGTACGATATTATTTATATTCAGGAGGTATTTGCTTATTTATTTATACATTAGCCATCATTGACATTTACATGAAACATATTATAAATCAGAATTAAAACCGACATAAATATAACTAAAAACAAATATATTACATATTCATATGTACCTATAGTAACAAAAGAGAATAAAGTTGTTAAAAATATCGGTTTTATAATTCACTTTATTAATTCCTGCATCCGTAATATATAATATTATTTTTTAAACAGCTTTGTGGTAAAAAATTGCATCTGTGGGGGGAAAAGAACTATGCGTAGTGAAAAATGAATATTAAAAAAAACTTTTACTGTATTATAAAAACATAATTTAATAGAATTTAAAAGATTCTTCTAAAAACTTCTCGATGAATCTACTTTTAAAAACAAACCACGTGAATGTCCTCAATAGATGAAGAATTGCCTAGAAGACCCCGGTCCACCAAACTCGAACCTTCGAGAAGCGATGTTCTTTTCTATATATTATAGCTAGCGGGTAGCTAACGGGAGTCAGTCACAAAAAGCAGTTCATGGTAACAGCATACAATAACTTTAATAAAAACTGTATTAAAAATCAATGGGTATATTACAACCATTATAGTGTTATTTGGATAAATACACTTATTCACACCTTCATCATAATAATTCAACAGCAATTATACACATATTCAACGTGATGGTTAGTGATTAACCACATTCTTTACGAAACGACCTAGAAGGGACAATATGTTGGTCGCGAGCCATGGTTATTCAACCCCTGACTTAGGGTGGTTTCCGATGGGGTTTGCTCTTTCTTCTATAATAATAATGTCCCTTCTTAAGTAAACGAACTTGTCAAAGGGTTTTGGGTACATTTTCTCATCAATAAATTGTAAGGGATCGGATAGGGTAGTGCTTTCAGGTATCAAGAACTCACAAGAGAAACAGACGGAAAATGGTGCTCAAAGAAATTATGAATAGCATAGGCATATAATTATTTACGTACAATTTGCAAGAGAAAATACTATTAAAACGAGACCATATTATTTACTTGACGATGACATTTTTCGACGCTTCAATAAAAATTACTACTACTACTACTCTCCCTTATCCGCACCCAATGGTGCATAGGGCACTGCATCGGTACACCAAGTGCAGTGTATATTGATCATTTTATTTCATGAACAGTCATACGCTTCAGTACCAGTGCAAGGTATCACCACCACCATACCATACCATACCCGCTCCCTATGTGGAGTATATGGAATCCACAAACTGCCTCCAGGCCTAGCGATCGGCCGCCAGCTCTCGTGCATCCTCCGAAGTCAAGTCCACGTCCCGCAGCTCTGACGCAAACTACCAAACTACCGGCGTATTGTCTACAGTGGACGTCCAGGACGCCGCCGCCGAGTACCTGAGGCCTTGTAAAATAGGCAAGGTATCACACATGAAATATTATTATGAAAATCATACGCAAACAAATATTTCATGTTGAACCCCTACGGGAATCGAACCCGCGAACTCACGGTAGCTAAATGCGCTACCACTATGCTACGAGGCGAACCAATAAAAATTGGTACCTAATTTTTGTAATTGTTATACTTTAATTTGTGGTGTAGTGGTAGCGGGTACCATACATGTGGTCGCGTGTACGATTCCCTAGAGTCAGTACAACATATTTATTTAAATGTTGTTTTTCAAATAAAATAAAATTAGCGATACTTTGAACTGGCACTGAAGCGTAATACACTAGAAGATCATCTCATCCTCTGCAGTTCGCTTAGCGCAATTGGGTGCAGGCAAGGAAGAGAAGAAAAAATTCTGTATTAATAAATAAAATACGAATAAAAGAGAAATTCAAGGGATATGAATAACTTTTATCAGGGAAAATTCTTTCAATGTATTCCGAATGGTTGAGAATCACACAAAATATTTTTCTTTACCTTCGTGCCTTGTTTGTACCAAATTCACAAAAACGACGAAATAAAATAAAGAAACAGACACACGAAAACATTTTTAGCCCCTGTTATTTCTTTGCATTTCAAAGAACATTCGAGACACCGACATCACCTTTCAAATAGGATCCATATGTATGAGACTCCATAGCATAAGTTCAATTCTTCCAAAACAAGATCAAAAGATGTTCGAACGCCGAAATTTGCCTCAGGCATGTTGATGAAACTTTACATGGAAAGTTTTTCGTTCAAATACAAGAAAATATCCTCGTCCATGTTTGAAAATCCATAAAGTAAAGAATTATTAACATATGAATTTGAACCAATAATAATATATTCGCAAAAGTTATATAGAAATGTTGCGAATGAATTTTGTGGAATTATTCATCAAACGCAAATCGCAGTGTTTTAAATATTGATATCATTAAGATCGGCGTCAAATATTTTAATCTTATGCTTATTTCAATTAGCACACACATATTTATGTCAGCGACTTAGAAGTAGCCCGTCTCTTTGTCAGGAAAAATGAAACTAAACCAACATGCAAACAGCACACTTTCACCATAGATTCAAAAAAATACAAAATCGACATACAAATTGGACACATGCTTCACTAAGCCACCATCAATGGTTACTGATTTATTAATAAGCTAAATGTTTAAAAGGATTAATAACAGTTGGAAAGGCAGAAAGATGGGAGGGGAACTAACATTACACTACTGTTAAAATATCGAACTCTGGATGGACTTTGATCGAAAATGAAAGCCTGAAGTATTTTTTTTAGTTCCTGCACAACTGATTTTTTCAACAAGCTAAACCACGATTTTAAGATGTATTGACAAATTACGATGTGAATTTTCTAAATAGTTTTATATTTAAAAGACGGATAATTAAATTGTATGCAATAAACATGAATATTTTGGCACCGCAATGTAGGAATTGATGTCAAATAATTTTATAGATAGTCGTACCATTCATTTTGATGATTACAATGCTCTCATATTAAATAAAGTGTTTTTTATATAAAAAAAAACAGACAACTTCCATTGAAATGATTAAATTTCATAATTTTTCTTACGCACAGCCTTAAATTTAGCAGTTTCTTTAGTATTTCAATTTTCCATTGACAAAGACTTAAGTAGGAAAAGGTCATTTCCACCATAAAAAGGAACGCAATTCCGTTATAAATAAAACCCACATTAAAATTAAAGCCCTTAAGAAAAATGTTGGCAATTAATCACGTCCCCTTTCCCTGAGTATAATAAAATACCTCTTAACAAACAGATTTCTTCGCATTAGGCGAAGGCTTGCATCTTCATTAAACTTTCCTGAGAAAAATTTCCACTGAAGAACTTTAAGATGTTAATGGACCACATCAAACAACCACGTTAAGGAGTGAAATATTGCCCTTATAAATACATTTTAACAATGCACAGTAAATAATTAAAACATTGTGGTTTGGCGGATGTATTTGGTCCCTGAGGACATTTGCTGGTGTTGATTTGTCACTCGTCATTCTAAGAAAAAAATTGTTCGAGTAACTCCCATTTTCTTGATCCAATACCTCTATCCTTGTCTTTTACCATCCTTCTATCAAAAATCCGTATTGCTCTGGCACGTTGCGGGTAGCTATGAAAGTTGTTACAATCCTGCATCATCAAAAACCGCTCGCAATTTTGCGTTCTATCAAATAAGCACATTCGCTGTATTATTATCCGTTTTCTGATCAAGTAAAAGTGTTGAATTCTCCGCAAATCATCCGCATTATTGGAAACTGTATTTCGCTCTGTTATTGTGTGTTTTGGACATTGATGTTGGACTAGATTCTGTGCTGCAAGAAAATATCCCTTCTGTTATCCGCCTCCAAGAAACCAAGTCAAAAGTATATTTTTCATAGGATTGACGAGGCTGAGATTCTAGCTAGCATTGCCCGGAAGCCTGAGCCTGTTATTTATCCTCCTTTCCGCATTACATTGTTAATTTCCGCACGCATAAAATATTTCGTTCAAATATCAAAACGACCAAAATATAAAATTTTTCCATTGCCGTACCACATTGTATTCTTGAACATTATAGACATAGAGTTTTGCAAGGATTCAATTGGTCTTTCATCAAACGATGCGTAGATCTTTATGAGAAAAGTGTTCACTTCTTATTTACATCATCATCATCATCATACCATATCCGCTCCCTATGTGGAGCATATGGATTCCACGAACTACCTCCCGGCCAAGCGATCGGCCGCCAGCTCCCGTGCATCCTCCCAAGTCAAGTCCACGCCCCGCATTATGACGCAAACTGCCAACGAAGTGTCAACAGTGTGGACGACCAGGACGCCGAGAACTAGATGCCTGATGGTTAAGACTCTCGGGAGGCATACGTAGTATATGGCCTAGCCAGCTGAAACGCCTTCGCCGGATGACAGTAGATACCAAGGATTGCTGTGTCCATTGCCTCACTTCTGTGTTCCTTACAAAGTCAAACTCCCGCACACATAAAATTCTTCTAAGACACCCATTCTCAAAACTCAGAAGTCTGCTATTTTGGGCCCTGGTTAGGTGTCATTATTCGCAGACCGAGACGAGAACATGTGTGATGCAGGCGTATATAATGCCGCCTTAATAACGCCTGCGTCACACCTGTTCTCCTCTATGACTGCGAATCTTCTTATTTACGGTTGAAAAAAAATCTATAATGTCTTTTTTAGGACTACGGTCCAGGGTTTAAATTCCCATAGTTTATTTTAGGTGATTTTCCTCAAGCCTCGGGTTCTATGAAATGGTTTCCTTAATTGTACGAAGGGGGTTAAAATAAATATTAACAACTTATTTAAAAAGAACACAAGCTACGTCTGCTAAATAAGCCAGAAATTTGAATAATTTTGATAGCCCTCATTGAATTTTTGAATGTTTAATTACTAACCGTATATATTCATATTTTGATACATTGACTTAACAAGTCGGGACTTGAAAATATAAAATTCATAATTTATACATAATATAATAAATAACACATGATTTTTTTACGATTCGCCTGAAACGTCAACCATAGCAAATATATAGAAATATCTTTCTTGGCAATTCTTGGATTGTTTGTCTGTCCATTTTTTCATTCGTGCCCACGTAGTCTTATTACAAGATATTGGTTTCCCAGTGTTACGTTGTAAAGAGCATTTGTCTGCCATGAAATAATTCCCTACCCTAGTCTCTACTCCTGGGGACTTGCTATGATGAATAGTCTCCTGGTGTGTGATGATGGATTGCCTCTCGTGAGACGCGCCAGCTTTTGCGGAGAAAAAAGATAAGACGAAGAACGGGGGGAAGAAAAATGAGCAGGAAGAAAGAGTAAGGAACAAATCGTGGCTATTTATTGCGAGACTGCGCGCTGCCAATCCGCAGACGTATGGAACTAAAGGCGAGTGTTCACGTTGAATAATTTATTATTCTAAGATACTGTATGTTACATTCATTGATTCATAGACTCATTAAAAAGAAAGCTGATGTAATAATTTCTTTATATTATCAAGTTCAATCGAACGCATACGGAAAAATGACTGCATAATTAAAAACACTTCTGATTGAATGCCAAATTTAAGAATATTTTAATATTAATATTCAAAGAATTAACTTTGTGATCTAACATTTATTATGTTAATAAAAATTTTTATAAAACCACTCACTGACTTTTCTACATCTACTAAATTCTCAGAATTTGCCAACTACATAATTTTATGAAAGATACAGGTGTACAAAATTTTACACATAAATAATAAAGGACTAAAAGTAAATAATTATAACAAGAAGTTTTTTCATATAAAGAAGGCTTTGAAAAAAAGGCCCTTTAATCAATAATCAAATAACTTTTCAATATAGTCCATTATTCGAAATGTCACCCTATCCCCCCCACCCCCCCCGTACTCACTTTCCAACTGTTAATCCTTTAAACTATTAGCTTAATAATAAATCAGTAACCCTTGGTAGAGGCTTATTTAAGCATGTGTCTAATTAGGATGTCGATTTTGTATTTTTGTAAGCCTATGGTAAAGGTGTAGTATTTGCATGTTGATTTAGTTGTGTTTGTCCTGACGAAGAGACGGGTTTCTTCTTGAAACTAGTAGACGTAGAAAGTCGGTGAAAAGACGGTCTTCCTCCACTAAAAAAAACGTCAATTTTTACTTGCGATTTGTATATTTTTCATTTTGCAATCGCTCACGTGCGATTTTATTGATACATTTTAGCACTTATTGGAACGAACCTGACTCACCATTTCTGTGTGATAACTTTACTTAAATATCACGGGTTCGAGTCGTGGCAGTGCCTGGTACGAAGTAGTATCACGAACACAGGATTCATATCTTGTAGGCGTACCAAACTTTTTTCAAAATGAAACAGTCATTGATTTACTAGCCCAAGTAGGGAAAGTCGGGCAAATGAATATCGCTTTGGTATTTTGTTTAATAACAACAGTTTGGTAAAGGTGTGAAAATCCGTATTTTTACTTATTTTCAAATGATATATAGTATTTTGATTTATTATATATTACAATATTATGTATAAGATAAATTGTGTTTTAAAATATTTTAAATCAAAATAAAATACTTCCCTTGCATTAGAATCCATTGTGGTTCTATTCCTTTACACCACATCTTGTTTTCTACTTTCAAGCGGTTATTCGCTATTTTAAAACAGCTCAAAAGTGGAAACTTTAGACAGCATATGAAAGTAGACATTTTAAAAATAGCATTATATGGAAATTTAAATAAGAACCATAAAAAAAACTAAAATATTCTCTGAATTTTCTTTCATAGCAACTTTTCAAAAACTTATTTTCTATGATAATTAATCGTAATAATCCAACATATACTTTTTACAATCACAGGATTATCCGAAATAAATCACACGTACGTAAAATTGAAAAACTCAACCCACTACTTCAGAAAATAATACTAAAAATATTTGATTTTTTATATATCAAAATACTATTATTTTTACGAATCCCGCGTTTTTTATAATAGCTTCCTTGCGTGTGGTATCTTGATTTATTACCCAGAATCCGTTTTGTCACGAATAACAAAAAAAACTTTAATTTTTACAGAACGTTAGGTAACATAATATTTTTCTCATTTGTGCAAATGATACACAGCCATAAATATTAATAAATTCTGACAAGTCTTATAGTGGTTGAAAGCTTTTTTCTGCGAGTGTTGAATAATAATTATTAAGATAAATAAGTAGCGTTAATCATTCCTGGATTTAACCCATTAAAATCGTAAGAACCGTGTTAAATTTTTTTTTGTTAATGAAACATTTTGAGCTCCGTTGATATACTCAAATAAATCGATTTTAGGGCTGCTTTCAAGCAGTCGGAAATAACTGTGCCAGAAAGCAGAAAATAAGTTGTGGCGTGGGATTCAAACCAGGAAATTCTAATTCGGAGTCTTTGAATCTACCCAAGACCACAACCCGGTTCAAATCACTGCATTAAAATCGATTCAATTTAGATTTCGAAAAAAAATCGGCGTCTTTTCTTCTTCTTTCCCTTAGCGTAAAGGGTAAAGAGGTTCCGAACGCGATACTGAGTTAGATCATAAAGATTTTTTTATGCATGAGTTTCATTTTTGCCTTGCTTATAATATACAAAGCTTATATTTGCATAGGAGTTCTTTCTATTAGGTACCAGGATATTTGCTTTTACCAACAATCAAACATTTCAGCCTAAATTGGTATTTAAAGGGTCTTAGGAATTCAAACATGTTTACATTTAGCATCCCAGTTGAAAAATGAATCTACATCTGATATTCTGTTTTCGCTCGGAATCTATCTAGTAAGATAAATGTTTTGTAATAATGCTGATGAATGATGTGTTCAACTTGTTATTTTTTCCTCTCCTACCCATCTACCCCTTCGCCACCACCACCACCCGCTCACCACCCACTAATCATCTACCCACCACTAACTGTGTCTACCCACGAACGAATGAGGAGCATAGTGCCAAAAGCATCCTACTATCATGGCAGTGATTCTGAGGAAAACTGATAAACTTCATCCACTTTTAATCTCAAATCATGAAATATAACGTACAAGACTGCTAGATTGCCAAACAGCGCTTTTGCGTCTAGCTGTTAGATAAAAAGTAAATCAATATATGTTTTTTCAATTATTTTTCGCGTGAGCTGAAAAAATTTGTGATGTCAAGTGGTGGTCCAGTTATCCGCACCTAATGGTGCATAGGGCACTGCATTGGAACGTAATGTGTGGCGTATAATAAACATTAACTTTAAAATTATAAAGGCAAGATGATCAGTTTTTTTTTATGCCAGTCCCAGGTTTCAAATGTAAAACATTTTATAAGAAAACCACATTTCAAATTTATTTTTTTTAAATGTCTCGTCATTTTCTTATTTTATATTTTTACACCTACTTTATATTTTGTATACAAACAACAACATCTAAAGCACAAACATCACTAGTCCTTTTTTTATTTTTTGAATATGGCTGTTTTTACTTCTTATTACTCAAGTAAATACCCGAGGCTTTATCTAAAATAGAACAGGTGAGGATATTGCCAAATTAATCTTACACGAGTAATCATTTATGGGATAATTTATTCATACTGTATCTGTAAAATGAATCTTCATTCCGTAGCATGTTTTAGCAATTTGTAAGCGAAAGTGCTAATTTTAGTTAGAGGAATGGTTTAAATTATGAAAATTATTCAGTCTGTCCTTTCCATTGAGTTTAAAAAAATATATATTGTATCATAAAAAATGTTGGATTTTGTGTATACTTTTTTGTTATATAAATATTGCATTGACATTTCTTAAATGTAAGCCGTTCACCGAATGTATACATATACCTAATGTGCCATTGATTTGAGCAATTCTAGCAAATCAAGCAAAGACAATACAAAAAATGTAAGATAAATAATTATGATGTATGATAAATATTGGCCACATTCATAATTTTATCCGCATTGATTTTTTTAATTTGCATGCAAAAATTAAGAAAACCTCAGTTTTTCAGTTAAATTAATCAAGAAATCCGCCTGTAGTATCTGCATCTGTATCAATTATATATCGACAGTGGAAAAGAAAAAGTAACTAAGCGACAGATCTAATATGTGCAAAAGAAAATGATACCGAGCGACATGATAATATAATGGCACTTGGTATCATTTTCCTTTGCATATATTATGTCGCTTAGTTACTTTTTCCTTTCCACCGTCGAATGCATATCTTAACAAATGGTTACATAAATATGTAGAGCAGAGATGCAGGCGTTGCGCTTATTACTGCAAACCAATCCAGGGTTACAGCCTCAGAACTTCTTTAAAAAAATAAGAATATCAAAAAGCGTAAAACACTGAATCCGTTAAGTTTCTTAGACTGCGAGTAACTAAGATTTAATGGTTTTCGTGATATATATCCGAATTTTTCATACAGGGATTCTATTAAATAGTTTAACGTAACTGCGCCAAAAATTAAAAAATGTGTTAATTAATGAAGTGATTAAAAACAATCAAAATAGAAGTTACGCTGAAACGATTCGAAACTTCGCGTCGCGTCAGCAAAAAAAAACAACAACGCACTGCAAAATAACCAGAAATCATCATTCTCATATTTATCAGTCAAACAAATAACTTTTAAAATCATGTTTTATTGTGTCCTTAACTACTATCTACCATATATAGACAAATTAGTACATTGCCAGTGGTGTCTAAGTAACTATTTACAGTAAGTATGGAATAGTTTACAGCTAGTAAACGGTCAAAGTAACCCAATTTCAGGCTCCACGCTCTCTCACAGATATCAACAAGTTCTTGACGGGAACGCGATACTAGCTTTTGCCCTAACAAAGACTTTGACGGCGAAATGGCGAAGTGAGATAATTACGGACCCGCTTATACGTAGCTTAGATAGAATAAAGCTGAGTTTTCACATAGGTAGTAATAATACTTAAAATATATTTAATTATTTTTTCCATATTTTTTAGTATATCTTTTTTGTTTGCTTGAAAATCGTGGCGTATCTACCTAAACAAAAACACATACATTGGTACAGATCTGTCATATCATATATCGTATTAAAATGCGTCTAATAATTTTGTATCTGGATTTATTTGGTTTTTTGGAAAAGCTTAATCACAAGGCGTTATTTTCGCGAGAAGAGCAAGAAGAAGCAATTTAAAAACTTTACCAAGACACTTCTACCCAATCACAAACGTAACTTACCTTAGATGAAGCTATTTTAAGAGAAAAAAAATAGAATTGAAAGATGCTGTGAAAACTTGGCTTCATAATGTATATGCTAGGGGTGGAATACACACGAAAAGCTATTAAAAGTCCAACGTTCACTTTAAGGCCACGAAATAAACAAAATGGCCGCTGCACCAGCTTAATTACTGTATGCAAAATACCAAAATAAAATTCTCGTCAGCAAATTGCATTAACAATGTATGCATATTTAATAGCTTAAAACTCAATTAATAGAAATACGGGGCTTTTAATTGATCGTCAGTATAAATTTAACAGCGTGTTTTATAAAACACAGATGAAAATGTATACGGAATACAAACTTAATTAAATTAGTTTTGTATCTTGTTGAAAAATAAAATAAATATCAATTGGTTGCAAAAGTAGTTAAATCACAAATCCACCAAATCATTGTGATTTTTTCGGTAAAAGAGAGGCCGATAATCAAACACTTTGTTTTCTTTACTTGTCAAGTTCTAAAAGAGGAGGCATGATACCGTGGCCCGATCCGAATCTTTATACAAAAGTAATCCTCGATTTTCTCCATAGATTTATGGAGAATGCCATGAGAAATCTGAGGATTATGGTTGTATGGAGGAATGGCAGTCCACGCTTCAATATCAACAAAAAAATGATACGTCCAACAAAAATATTTGCGAGTTTAATTTAGTACCTAGCTGTAAAAAGCATAATGACCGAGTAAACCGATTTATACAATAACTTGCATCGTAAAATTTTTCCCAATTTACTTGAGTCAGTAAGTAGATTGAGAGCAAGTTAAAATTCAAAAAACGTTTTACTCTAAGTGAGTCAACCCTCGTAGCTTGGTTCACGGTATTAACGCTTATTGATGACGTCATTTATCTTATTTAGTGCACTCACAAACTCCAACGAAACACGAAATCTTGTTACTTCACTCCCACGTGACAAAACCTTTGTTATGGATATGGATGAAAAATACAAGTATTTAAAAGGCATTTCTCGGTAATTAGCTTAGGCAAATTTCAAAGATTTAGAATTACTAGTACCTACCTATATTCTCATTGTTTATTATGTTTTTGGAATTCTTTAGTTATTTCTGGTTGACTTGTTAGTTTATCACGCTTTTATCAAGTTTTAGTCAATTATTTTTTTTTTAAAAACTCCCCATTTTTCGGATTTGTAGTTTCAAAGTTGAGTACAAAGTAAGTCTATGCATTCCATAAAACATTATAACACGGACCGTTTATGATAAACAAAACCGTAAAATAGGTTATGTTGACACCGGTGTTCCAAGCAGAAAGCAGCAGTATTGCCACAATAAAAAATATACAATTCGTGAATTATTAATTGACCAACCGGGAAGATAAAGGCGTGTCATAAATTTATCCGTTAAAGAAATTTTAAAATCGATAAATTTTCATCGAAAAGTGATAAATCGTAAATAAGTTATTATTACATCTACTTTTCAACATCACGAATATCAAACATCTATCTAACAAAGTTTCTATGTATTACAAAATAGCGTATTTCATGAAATCGAACAATCACACCATATTCCCCGAATGAACGTCATGCATCCATCTTCTCATGAACTTACGTATGATTATTTAATTTCCAATTTCAAGAACTTGTGGTTGATCATACCATGTATTTCTTAGTCCTACTCGGATTTAAATCCTAGACAAACTAACATCCAATACTAGGCATTTGACATTTAACATTTACTGTGAATATTTTTTTTCAATTAATAAATTAATCGTATTATTTTTAAGCAGAGTCAATTTTTCTTAGAATCTGTATTTAGAATAAAACAAAACTTGTTATTCTTGTCATTTTCACGTTGAGTAAAATTTAAATGTAACGGAAAAAGAAGCTTCTTCCTGAAAGCTGATATCCGCTTTCAGAATTTTTTCAGGAAACAGGTCTTAACAGAAAAACAGGCTGCCGTGAAACAAATATTTAATATTTAAAGAGTCTGAAGATATAAATGGACTCTAGAGTGTTTGGGAGACACGAGATGAATATGCAAAATAAGAAATAGTAAAAAATGACATATTTTACCAAAAGCAAGAGCTTAGAATAAGTACCTATCTTCTGCCATTCTGAAAAAGGAAAAGCGGTTATTTACCTTAGAGATAGAAGTAACGAAAAAGAGACTTATAAAACAAAAAT
This sequence comes from Micrasema minimum, assembly GCA_022494985.1. Classification (NCBI taxonomy): domain Eukaryota; kingdom Metazoa; phylum Arthropoda; class Insecta; order Trichoptera; family Brachycentridae; genus Micrasema; species Micrasema minimum. The sequence goes on along the minus strand of JAGVSP010000006.1, from coordinate 87,132 downwards.
AATTTTGTGGAAAATACCTCTTTAACCTCCCATAAAATAAATTGTTGAGAGTTGAGATACCTACGCATTGTTTACGTATCATATGGCTAGTGAATATTTTTATTTGTAATCGTAATCAGAAATTTAAAACCAATTAAAAGTTTTAATAACAGGTGAAAAAGAAATGAATTTATTTTAAAAAAAACAACTTTTTGACTTCTGAAAAGCACTTTGATCAGAATTACTATTCCGCGCAGGATTTCGCCAAATACACGTTAATTTTCTTCACTTTATATTCTGCAGCCAATGTCCAAAAGTATCCCTCATAAGCCAGAGACGTCGATATAGAAGCTTTGGGTGGACGCCAAACAAAAGAGAGCTTTGAAGGAAAATTCCAACAATTTATCGAGCTGGCATTTATAAAACATACTTAGTAGGTATATATTATAGAAATCCATGGTATATTCTTGAAAACCAAACTTGATTTCTAGCTTGAGAAGTTTACTTATAAAATAGTCAGAGCAACGGGGGGTGGGCCTGACATAGATAAGGGCATGACACTGGCGGCTGATCGCAAATATTGATAAGATTTGAAGTTTTTTAGAATCCATATGCTCCACATAAGGAACAAATGATGATAAATTATCGTATTTAATATGCGATGTACCTATAACTAATTTTATTTTTTAATTATGTATGAGCTGTTAGATAAGATCAAAGTGTAGTCCGCCTCGTGGTGAAGTAGTTTGGGTACCACACATGAGGTCGCGGGTTCGATTCCCGAAGTAGGTCAAAGTGAAATATTAATTTATATACGGTTCTCATATTATTATTTCATATGTGATACGCTGGACTGGCACTGGAGCGTGATACTGATAAGATGATCTTAACTTCATGCAGTAACTGATCAAGATACAAAGAAATTGGTGGATAATTAGTTATTTGACCTTGTATCCTGTAAATGTATCGCTGTTGAGTTCCCTAATAAATAAACAAATAAGGAAAAGTAGTAATTTCGTATTTTCGAGCATTATAAAACTGACAAATCAACTAGGCAAAACAGCTGTCACAAAATGGAAATAGAAATCCAGTTACATTTTATACATCTTATATTCTACCCTTAAAAATGATGCGGTCCACATTAATTTATGTTAATTTATGAAGAATATGAAAGAAAATGGATGAAGCCTTCTACCCTTATTGTAATCATTTCAGTGTGACAAAGGGTTTATCTTGGTTTATTTGACTTGACACGTCTTGTGAGTGTTTGTGACATTTATTTTTATCAACAGTGACAGGAATGTAACTCAGTTTTTTTTATTAGATACGAATTTTTTGTGGAAGCTTTTCAAAAAGATATTATTTGGAACTAACATAATAAACATAAAATTATCCATAAAGCTTGCAAAGTAGTTTGTGCTATCAATACATATTTTTTCTATAATAACTAGATATTGAATGATCAAGATAATGACTATTACATGCATTTAAAAAAAATTAATAAGTAATATATAGCAAAATTGGCAGTACACAACGGAGTTCTGGTACCAACCCTTATGTGTGGTAGTGAAACGTGGTGTTGGAAAAAGAAGGATGAAAGTAGACTTAATGCTGTTGAAATGCGATCTCTCAGGGGAATGTGTGGTAAGACTATGTATGATAGGTGTACAAATGTCGAAATTAGAGCAGAGTGCAAGGCTGAGACAAGCATTATCGACAAAATAAGGAAAGGGCTTTTACGATGGTTTGGTCATGTGAAGCGAATGAGTGATGATAGACCGGCTAAAAGAAGTTTAAATGCAAGTGTGCCTGGATGTAGAAGCCGAGGAAGGCCGAGAAAGACATGGCATGACCAAGTACAAGTACTTGAAAGTGGACATGTAAAAAGTCGGAATAATCGGCGTATGTGCATGAGAAGATGTATGAATGTAGAGGAAGCAAAGAAAGTATTTCAGGACAGAGTGGTATGGCGTTCTACCCTCTCCGCCTACCCTACGGGGAAATGGCGTGATGGTTAGTTAGTTAGTTAATATATGTAAAACTTTTTATATATATTTTTATTTATACGTTGGAAATCAACAGCCATGAGCATAATATGACGTTTACAATACATAATAAAAGCTGACCAGAAGGCTAATTACAGATAAAACGTAAAAAGAAAGAAATAAAAAAAAAAAAAAATTAAAAGTCTACTACATAAGATCAAAAACTATAGCTGTATTTCGATTTTAGCTGTAAAGGCTAAACCTAAGGCCATTGTTAGGGTGTTTGGTCCTTTCAAAATCATATCCCTGATTTGTTGGCAGCCAATAGATTTGCAAAAATGATCATAATATTATAAACTTACTAGGTACCTACTTCTGTTTTCTAGGGAAATACCGCAATCAATTATTTTAGCTTTTATTGGATTTTTTACATATTTCAGGATTATTAAAAGTGGTAGCAAAATACAAATCAATAAGTAAGAGCACATGACATTCTAAGGAATTAGATTGGCAGGTTTTATTTTATAGTCTTTCTTTTTCGTGAAAAAAACTAATAAGTACACCATTGGCGTCCACATTTAGTGAGCGCCGTTAACTTGGTTCCATGTTATATCCATGTTCCATGTTATATCCATGTTCCATGTTATATCCATGTTCCATGTTATATCCATGTTCCATGTTTACATGGGGTTACAATACTCGTTGTAGGTACAGCCCGAAAACTGGTGAATTCACATCATATTTGGAATCGAATGTATAATATGACTTTTTGATCTGAGCTTGAAAAAAATATGTGTGAAAAAATCATTCCTCTTATGTTGAATTCCAGGGAAAAAATCGAGGAATACGTTTGTTTGGGAAGCGGCCGCTTGTCACGTGATGGAGTATGCTCTTAAATGTAGCTTATACTGAGCTGAAATGCACACAGCCAAACGTATGAACGTGTATAGAAATATAAAAAAAGGTAAATAATCATTTACGTTAGACTTAATAACTTTATTACTACTATGTTGCAGATTTTTACCATAAATTCAATTTTTCTTTATGTTTTTTTTGTTAGATATTCGTTTTCAATCTGAATTTCAATTACGAATAACATTTGTCTTTATGCCACCCGACTCAAAATTCAACGTCAATATTACAATGTATTTTCGCAATCATTCACAAATATTGGTCCGCCTGATGATTTATTACGGAATCGATAAATTATGCATAAATATACAATAACAACCTTCATTGTTTATCCCCCGGAAACAAAATGGCCGCCAGCCATATCCATCACTGGCTGTCATGTAAAAAAAGGGTAATTTAGAGACAGAGGGATGAACAGGATATATTTTCATTCATTTCGATTTCCCCGATGAAAAATTTTGACGAACAAATACATGGATTAAGCGTTGATTCTTTTTCGTATTTATGTTTGTAAAAAAAAATATTATTCATTTTTAACGAAAAATATTGCAAAATAGTTAAATAAATAAATTTGTTGTCACTGGGGTGACCCTTGCCGAGGACTAATTTTATTTTTATGTAATAAGTTATTACGATTTACTAAAAACGAGATTATTATAAAGATACATTTATGTTAGGTGGTAGTAATATGTTTAAACCAAATAATAAAGCTCTCTGTATAGTCATCTCTTTCTGTTGCACTAATATTTCTTGGTTGAAATTGAAAAATCTACCCCATCCACCCATATATTGGCGGCCAAGTAATTAGGTTCCACACTTATTTATGTAGATGGTACTGCAGTAGAAAATATTATGAATTATGTATAATATAGATTTAAGTAGAAAATATTCTTAAAACATCGCCATTATCATTCTATATCGTCTGCCTATATGAAGTATTATGGATTCTTTAAACTACCTCTAAGTTAAGCTGCAGTTTCCATGCGTCGGCGTCGTACTATGTCGGGTACACGTCACGTAGTTCTGGCGTAAACTACTGACTAGGGTGCGTCAGAAGTTTTTTATTAACCTTCTAAAAAATAAGGTTAGTTTTACCCAAAAATTAGAAGGTTTTTTGTGAAAGTACTTATTATCTCAATTTGTTGGATAAGGTTAACCTTAATCAAATTCTCACGACCTTTTTCTACGATGCAAGAGCACATACATATACATATTTGCTTTTATGTTACTAACGTCGTTACTTAAGAGGCATACCAAAGCTGAAGAATAATCGTGTTTTGCCCTATACTTATAACTTGAGCAACGCACACAAAATGTGGCCACAAAATGGTGTTTCTTTTACGGAAAAGTAAGACAATAAAATAAAAACTGGCATGCTGATTCCTTAGAAATTGATATGTTCTTTAATAAATAGAAATTTTTATTTTCCTGTCACCTTTAGTAATCCTGATAAAATTGAAAAAAAAAATGCCAAAAATGAGGGATTTCCGTTTTTTTTTCTTCCGTAGAATTCATCACTTTTTCTTGAAAATTGCTTTATTAAAACTCTATTTCCCCACAAAATAGTACAAGTGATAATTTTTTTGAAGCTTTGTAGCTGTCAACAAAACCGGAATATCATTTTGAAAACACCTAAATTTCTGAAGCTGCCTTACGGTGGAGCCTTAATTCAGTAAAAGCATGTTTTCACGAAATCAAAGCTATGTTTATTCACCAATTTATGTACTAACGAAATTAACGTTATCCAACCAGGCTCGTTAGTGACGTAAATAACCGCTTTTCGGGTGGTAAAATAACCGCTAAAACAAACCGTTTTTTGCGGTAAAATGAGCACCGCATTTTTAGTATGACGTCTACCGCGCTGAGGATATATCGTATTACAATGATGTTTTAAAAGGTTTATGTTACCGGTTGGAGAAAAATGTTTTACTGTACTACAGCTGCCTTGAAAAATGACAGAATGCTTCTAATGGAAAATACGATCAGATTCTCTCGTTTTACAAAGCTTTTTCTGTTTTTTTTTGTTAGCGTTTACAAACAGATTCTACAGTGTTACCTTGCATGTCTAGTCTATAAAACTTCTTTATCTATCTCTTTCTATTATCCGCTCTTCGACTGATATTCAGAATGATCAGTATATACCTATTGTAATGTTATTATAAAAATACATTTATTATTATTATTATGTATGTACTTTGGTATGCTTACATTTATTCTGTACCCATGGGCGTAATAAATAAATAAACCAAAATGCAAGTACTGTATTAATTTACAAGTGTAGTATTTTGATCACTGCATTAGATATACTCTATTAAAAAAAAAACAATATTTCGATCTTAATAACATGTTATAATATATTTTTATTCTTAGTCGTACCGTGTTATTGGACACCTCTCCAATATCTCATAATTATAATTTTTTAATGGAGAAAAATATTCAAATAATCGCAAAAAGTAACTGAATGGTACCCTATTTAAATGTTTTACATTTATTTGAAAAGAAGATAAAATTAAATACAGGCTGTCATCTTCGAATAAAAATTCACTAGGAGTGGCGTTTCCATACAAATTCTCTAAAAATATACGCTTCCTAGGGTTAATTTCATAACACCACTAACTTATCAAATTCCACAGCCTAAAGACTTCAGCATTTAGACCAATACACGAAACGTAAGACGTAGATGTCTAGTGATGACCTAGACCTATTGATGGCGTAGTGAGTGACGTAGTGGGTAACTAGACACCTCAAACAATGCAGTACATATTTTTCAAGTATGGAATGTCACTTCTCTTAAATTCTTGTTCGAAGGCTGTCATAATAAAAATGTTACAATAATTTTAACAAAACTACATAGTAAAAGTTTGTTCACTTCACGGTATAGTAGATAGCGCGTTGGGTTACTATGCGTATGATCAGTGGCGTGCACAGAGTTTTAAATCAGGGTAGGCAGTATAAAAAACAAAGCTGTTGAAAATACCTACCTATCTAACAAAACAAATATTTCGAAAATTGTAGTTCATGCCAATACCTTTAAGTATATGCGTAGATTTAAAATTTCTTTATTTTAAAAAAAATACCTACCTATATTTATACGTATTTTAAAAAAATGCAGTGTTGAGGATCGAACCCAAGAACGCTACGCCGCGCGCCGCGCCGACTTATTAGGGAGAGTAGGCCACCCACCCCACCGAGCCAACTTAATCCACACTAGCGGCGTCATTTTAACACCATTAAAATGAACCACAAAAGGCACTGCCTGTTCCATGACAAATTTTGTTTGAAAATTACACACACATTCACTTTGTTGATTGATTCGGCATTCACTTTGTAACACTTCATAATGAATTATGATTAAATAAAACACTGTTATGTGTTACTATTGGTTTATTCTATAAAAATAGAATTTACCTACACTACCTGTTTTCGGGAGTAACGTTCTCCCATCGACTGGTGAAAAGACACAAAGAAAGTGTCTTTTCACCAGTCGATGGAAACCAGATAGTGTAGAAATTCTATTTTTACTCCCAATAGTAACACATAACAGTGTTTTATTTAATCAAATTCTATTTTTATAGAATAACCATGATAACACATTTAAAAAAGGCAGTGTTTTTTTGATTTTGCTTATGACACAATTTTGTCTTTTCACCAGTCGATGGCGAACCCTTACATCCTAGTGAAATTCGCGGGTACGTTTGAAATAAGGTGAAAGTTGAGAGTTATGGGAATTTTGGTTTAAAACTAAACCAAACTAACTAACCATCACGCCATTTTAGGAGTAGGCAGAGAGGATAGAACGCCACACCACTCTGTCCTGGCATACTTCTCTTGCTTCCTCCACATTCATAATCTTTTCATGCACGCACGTCGATTATTCCGACTTCTTAAAATGCAGAGTTTCAAGCACTTGTTTTACTTGATCATGCCATTTCTTTCTCGGCCTTACTCGACTTCTACATCCAGGCACGGTCGCATCATTTATTTTTTTAGCCGTTCTTTCATCATCCATTCGCTCTACATGACCGAACCAGCGTAAAAGACCTTTCTTAATTTTGTCGATAATGCTTATCTCAGCCTTGCATTCTGCTCTAATTTCAACATTAGAGCACCTATCATACATAGTTTTACCACACATTCGCCTGAGAGATCGCATTTCAACTGCATTCAATTTTTTTTATTAAATTTATTTATTTTGTTTTATATTCTGTAATAAGTACCAATGCACTTTTTTATCTAATGCTATTTCTGTACGGTAGGCAATGCGTTTTTCTGATCATCTTACCATTATCTCATTGCTGTGTACCAATGCACTCCCTTATACCATTGGGTGCGGATAAGAGAAAGTAGTAGTTACAGACTAAATTATTTTACTATCGTACTAAGATCTCATATACAACCAATCTAGGTTACATAATATTTATATAATTTTATGATCTACACATTAAGCCAATTAGTCCAAAAAAGTCATTAGGTGCGATTCGATACATGAGACACGAGACACGTTATCTTTACGACACCTTATCTATGTAATACGGTAACTAAATACGTATTTATCTCACCTAACAGGAAAACTGTCGTCAAGGAAAATGAACCCATAAAGATGTTAGAGCCCATTTTCGCTGATGCGAACAAAATACTACATTTCATGTTCTTTCCACATTTAATGTGATTTACATTGGTATAATGATTTTTAACATTGATTTATTTCCATCGATGATGAATATAATGTCCCCTCTGTAATTGGGCCTCTGGCCTGTTGAGGTGGTAAAATAAAAAAAAATAAAAAAATATATTCGAGAAAAAAAATCAAGGACATGGGAATCAGAATTGCGGTGCCAATTTAAATTTTAAATATGAACCCTTAAAGTGTCGTATCTTGCTATATTTTTGATTGTCTTCGCTGTGATATAAATATTTTTAAATAAATAAAAAAACAATTTACCTTTCAAGGTAATTGCAAACTGTCTTGTTAAAATTATAAACAAAATTAAATTATAGTTGTACATTATTGATATCAAAAACAGTTTTTGATTGAAATGAGTGGCTGTATAATGGGGGAGGGTGAATGTATTACGATCAAACGGATAAGGTCAAAGGGTTGAGTAGGCAAGATAATTTATTATCATGTCACATACAGAACATTAAATTTATTGCATAATAATAAACGTATTTATCTTCCCTTAAGAAAATATGTCAATAATGTTCATAGATAAATTATATACTACAGTTTCTTAAGGAAATAAAAATACATTAATTTACTCACTTACTTTCCCTTATCTTTATTATCCACGCATAATGGTGCATAGAGCAGTGCATTGGTAGGTACGCCAAGTGCATTGCATCCTGATCCAAGGGATCACATAGGTATGATTTCTTGTGGAAAACCACATTTAAAATTATAATATAAATACATAATCCGTCGATATTGGAGGAATGTATCAGGCCAAGTAGATAGTCAGGGGGTTTTTGACTTTAAATTTAGACCACATACTTACTTTTATCTGTATGATTTAAAAAAAATAATTAAAAAATATGTATTGATGTTGGGTTACTTAAATTAATATTGTATGTAGAATATACCCGTTATAAACAATGTAAAATGTTTCCCTCGGCACGGGTTATCCCAGTGAGGGAACATTATTATTATATATATTTTTTTTTAAAAAACACCATGTACAAGTCCAAATAAATAAATATGTATATTGATCCTGTCGGGAATTGTACCCGCGAAGTCATGCACAGTACCACTTATTTTTTTCATCCCTTCTTATCCAACAAGCCATAAATTATAAAAAATACAGCAGCAATCATTTGATTTCTGTATGAAAAAGGAAAGGGACTTCTTAATGTTATTTATTTATTCCTACGGTATGAACAAAGCATTTACAAATTGACTCACATAACAGTATTGAGCACAAAAAATAGAGAAAAAAAATAATGAACATTGAAATAAAGCATAATTCATTCGTTCATTCATTATACTATATCCGCTCTCTATGTGGAGCATATGGAATCCACAAACTGGCTCCAGGCCAAGCGATCGGCCGCCAGCTCCCGTGCGTCCTCCCAAGTCAGGTCCACGTCCCGCAGCTCTGACGCAAACTGCCGATGAATTGTCAACAGTGGACGACCAGGACGCCGAGAACCTGATGCCTTGTAAAATAGGCAAGCATGATTAAGGCTCTCAGGAGGCATACGTAGTACATGGCCTAGCCAGCCGAAGCGCCTTCGCCGGATGACAGTAGATACCAAGGGTTGCTGTGTCCGTTGCCTCACCTCTGTGTTCCTTACAAAGTCAAACCACCGCACACCTAAAATTCTTCTAGGACACCTTTTCTCAAAACTCAGAAGTCTGCTGCCTTGGGCCCTGGTTAGGTGCCACGATTCGCAGCCATAGAGGAGAACAGGTGTGATGCAGGAGTTATAAAGGCGGCATTTTGTTTTAACCGAGTAAATATCCGATCTCCAGAAAGCTTTCATACCGTTGAGTGCGGCGCCCGCTACTCCAAGCCGCACTCCCAGTTCTTTCTGAACTCTGCCGTTTTCTGTCATGTACGCCCCCAGGTATTTGAAGCTCTCGACCCTTTTGATGACTGGTCCCGACAAAGCCTAATTAATAATTACAAAGCATAATTACTCGTATTAAAAGTATTTTTAAAAAGGAAATGGAAGTTTAATTTGCAAACAAGTACCGGAACAGGAAGATACAAAAAAAAAAAAAAAAATATTTACCTTCATAACTTATCTTACAATATATTCGTTCATCATGTACGTAAAGTCGGTGATCTCTAATTTAAGGAAACAGGAAAATATCAAGAGAGGGAAGATTATTTCAACAGGCCTTATACAAAAAGGCTCTCTGACGGGCTAAGAATGGAAATCCCATTACCCCGTATCTAACATCCTCAATTCGTATGATAAGGGAAAAGGTTTTCCTTCTACCACAGCGAGATGAAAGCAGACTCTCTGATAACATTGGAGGTTAATCCTCTCGCAAATGGAATAAAACTACAATACATCTTTAGGATACATGTCACTAAATGTAATGGATAGATTTATTTTCTGTAGACGAAATAAGGTACATGAAAAATAAACCAGAAAATGTACATTTAATCAAAAAATTCTCCATTTATATGAACGATCAAATCCTATACAGAATTTGAGAAGGTTCATGATTTGGACCCGATCAATTTTACTAGTTCTGTTTACCTTTTTAATATACCACATAGCACAATACAACATATTTATATTGCTAGATAATACTTGTTTTATATATTTTGTTATACACTTAGTTGGCACTGTGTTTAATTTTTCTTCACATATATTATATCAGTGTATATTTTGTCCAAACATAGCTCTATGCTATGTGTGTGTAACATTAACTAACTAACTAACGATCACGCCATTTCCCCGAAGGGGTAGGCAGAGAGGATAGAACGCCACACCACTCTGTCCTGCCACACTTCTCTTGCTTCCTCCACATTCATACATCTTCTCATGCACGCCTTTCGATTATTCCGACTTCTTACATGCCCACTTTCAAGCACCTGTTTTACTCGATCAAAAAGTTTAAAAAAAGTGCAATGAATTACGACTTGCCTTTTAAAAAAAGAATTATTGGTGTCAGGTAGTTTGAAAGACCTTCAATTGTAAGACGAACATTTGGCAGAACGTGAGGCGAAAGACGCGCGGTCTCTGAAGAGATCGTTGTCGAATTCGACACGACTCGATTCCTATTTTCAAGCACAAGCCGCTTAGGTTTTATTGAAAATAGTATTTACAAATTGATATATTTGCAAATATCATAAGATTGCATAGATTTCTTTTTTAAAAAAAAAAAAAAAAAAACTACTATATAATCTCTCAAGAGCTTTAACAACGCTTATTTTAAATGGCAACAGGTTATCAATAGCTTGCTGAATCTTATTTGTAGACTGTTTGCAGAACTATAGGACACGGGCTTGACTCGGCAGTTGGGACAACGCACAGGGTTAGCTTGGATGCAGTTTGACATAAAGGCGAAGACGATGACGAAATTAATTATAAATTTTATGATGAAAAATTAATAGTCATTCATAAAACAGCATCATTAATAATGCTGTATACTCAGTAATAATGCACCTATCTAAAAAACTAGAACTACTCTGCAAAAAGGTATTCATGCTTTTGACAAAACTCAAAACTATATATATAATTGTAATATTTTGTGAAAGTTTGAAAAAGCCTAAAATTCTGTTAACTTTTTGAAAATATTGATATAAAATACCCTTGTTACTTTGTCAGTAGATACATTCATAACAAATTCCTGAGTATCGAGTTAAGATAAAAAATGAATAGGAATGTAATCCGGTTTTCAACAGCCCCTTGCGCCTCACGAATACGAAGCTTTCCACGAATATAAAAGAGATAAAAGTGAAAATAAAGATAACGTTCAGAATATAGAACGAAAGCCAAGTTTTTTTAGCGAATTTTCTGTTATCTTATTTAATTAGCGAATACTTGTCTCTAGAGTTGGGCAGCACTTGCATTTGAGAAAGTGAATTCGGTTTATTAATATACTCGATCGGTAATAAAATTTAATTTCTCTTTTCTGTTTCATATCCATTAAAAAAACTAGAAATAGAAAATAGTGTACCGTATCAAGTTAATTTATAATCAATTTTTCAAAAAAAATTGATTTTTTATTTCCGACTAAAGCTTCTAGCAGCCAAGTTTATGTAGGTATGTTGAAGATACTCTGAGGCATACTCATCTATTGTATTATTTATTCATTTATAAACAGGCAATTTGAACATATTCATACGTTATTTACGTAGATGTGAAAAAAATTCTTCCTTAGTCATCTTGGACATAGTCTTCCCCTTTTTTAAATTCAGATAAAATAAATGAATCCCTACACAATTTGGTTGGACAGATTGTTTAGTTGATTAACAATACATAACAACTTCATGCCAAAATAATCCAGATTAGATAAGCATTCAAAAGCCTGATCATTTTGACGAAAGGTATCTACTATAAACCGTTTTAAGTACAGGTTGAATTACACTACACGTTGATATTTCTAAATTTAGGAAAATAACGTTTCTATTACAGAAAATCGATACAAAAATGTTTCTTGCTTACAGTACCTACTTAATATTAAAAGAAAACGATTGAAAAAAAAACGCAAAAAATTGAATGATTTGGTGAAGAAAATATTCTAAATATTAGATTAACTCACATCCCTACTGTGTCTTTTCTCATCCCGTACATTTTTTAACTTTTCATTCCCTCCCCTCCCTCAGATGACAATAAAGTTAAGAGCTTTTGTTCCAGGCGGTTCTAAGCGCTCGGGAAATAATCTATTTACCTTTTATAAATACAATTTCCAAAGAGGGTAAATAAAGACTTTAAGGGACTAAGCTCGACATTCGATCTCCGGCACGACTGCATGTCTAAAGCCTCGCTTAGATGGGTAATATTATGTGAACGCATCGGTCAATTATAGCGAAACACAAGATTTTCCCCTAATCCGCATCCATGGTGCATAGGGCACTGCATTCCTTTATTTGCATTGGCACACCAAGTGCAGTGTATCTTGATCTTTTATAAAATGAAGGGAAGATGACCAGTCCAAGTTATCACACATGAAATATCAATATGAAAATCACATTTTAATACATATTTCACGGAAATCTCAACCCTCACGGCAGCCAAATGCGCTACCACTATGCACGAGGCGGACAACTCAAGAAGCAGAAGAAACCATATAATAATATGTTTCTTTGAATCGATCTTATTTTCCGTTTAAATAAAATTAATTTCACATCGCACCATGAATACTAAACCACACTAATTTAAAATAGTGAACTTTTGGGAGATCGCAAAAAATAACATTTTATTTCGTAGCTGTTTTATTGAATGTTTTATTTTTTCGAAACGTGTTTCTTGGACAAAAATGTGGCGGTTGGTGTAAGCTGTAATGTGGTATTCTCAGTTCATTTTCGAAAAATAAAGACTTATATAGAGCAGTATAATATAGTGGCGATGTGTTTTCACTTTAATCCTTTGAACTCTTTATTTAACTGTTATGTTAATAAAAAATTGTATGTAACCCCTCACCGACTTTTTCTATGTCCACCGGTCGCTTCGTCAGGACAAACACAAGTAAACCAACATGCAAATACCATTACACTACAAAGTTAATGCTTTGAATATTAATAATACTTTACACTTAAAATTGAAAACGTTTGCAAAAAAAATTACAACAGATTTTTAACAAAAATATGGATTTTGTAGTAAAAACTATAGAATTTATAACTGTGTCGCGGTTGAGAGAAAATTAATTATGTGTTTTACATCCGGTTAAAAATTAGTTACCTCAATTATTGAAATGTTAATATTCTCGGACGAGTGATAAGATTTTAATTGTCGACAGAAGATTGCTGAATGCGCCTTAGTATTACCGTTTTAAACAAGGCCTAATACGTAGAAGGCCGGGCATTGAAGCTTGTTTGCTCAATAAATATAAATCTCTCAGATTAATTCGTATTTACAATTAATTTGCAGATGAAAATGGCTTTTGTCTAATTAAAAATAGCACAGGGAGGGCGTATTTCAGAATGATATTTCGGGTAATTCCAAGTTTTATGATGAATAAGCCTTACTTGTCGGAAGTCCCGGACCGATCTTAGAGTGAATCGCATGTTTTAACGTGTTTTTACGGTTAAAAAAACCATTTTTCATACAAAATTCATCACTAAATTTCCATTTTTAAATAGGCTTTATACGTGGTGGCCAGTGAGCTTAGATACGAAAACATCCTAGAGGTAGAAAACCTCAAGGGCTACAAAATGAGACCAAAACATGCCGAGTAAAAAGCGACTGTTTCTGAAATATTCTTTTTTAAGTTATTTTTAAAACAGTTCTTCACAACGCTCTTAAAATTAATATGCCAGAAACGGTCCACTTTTTACAAAACAAGTTTTGTTTTCATTTTGTAGCCCTTGAGGTTTTCTACCTCTATCAGGATTTTTTTGTACCTATAGTGACTGGTCACCCTGTATACTATGTCTACAAAATAAATTTATAAGTAATTTCAATTTATGAATTGGAGGTAAACAGAAATGATTAATTGTTTTAAAATCCTTAAATAAAAGTCTAAAAAGCCAACAGGATTTTTATCTGCAACCCAGCAAATAACTTCTAAATTAATGTATTTTTTAAATATAAACTGCATTATGCACTATTATGCAGTAATTTTTAAATCTCAAAAGTGCCAAATACTATCTCGTAATAAATAATTGAAAATAAAACATTAGATAGAAATCATTCTAAAAATTGTGCGCCATGGAGTATTTAACATGTAAGGCCATTTTTTTTATATTTTTTTTTATTTATGAATATATATACATAAAAAAATAAAAATAGCTTGTTCGTATGTACATTTTATTAAAGCCTACTGAATTGCCTACTGCATCTTTTCAGTAAGGCTATTCATATACTTAATATGAATTAATAAAATTATGAATAAATATATTAAAGTTTAAAAATATATACATAAATAAAAAACAGCTTGTTCGTATGTACATTTTTATTTAGCAATAAAAAAAATTCTTACTGCATGTGCAATACTTTTTTTCTTCTTCTAAATATTTCATTACTTATGATGATGATGTAATAAAATTTGATGTAATAAAATTAAAGTTTGAAAAATTATAAATAAATAAATTAACATTAGAATGCTTGGTTAGTCTGTGTTCGACGCTTGGATTTGCGGAACCGGAAGATGTTGTTTTATTAGATCACCTGCTCTTCCACTTTTAGTTCCGCTCCCACTATCGAACCCTCAACCCTCCACTTACCCTCAACTTACCCTCCCATTTGAAGTCATCTTCAATCAAACTTTTTTACACCTCCCACCTCATCCACCGCTACAATAAACGTAAACTTTCTTCAAAATATTTTTTTTTTTTTACCTGCATGTTTGAACCAACATTTTGTGTGAGTAACCAGAGGTTACATCACCGGATGCCGTGGATCATTTTAAACACAGTACTTTAAGGGTTAAGAAGTATGAGAAGGTCAGTTGTTGATATTATAACATTTCAAACTATCAAACTATCAAGCAGATAAATACTGGGTTTTTTACATGTTAGTCTTTCATCAATTTACGTACCTTAATAGGGACAAAAATAAACTGAAAGGAAACATTGATGTCTACGGGCTTTACAGGGCTAATGACCTGTAATTAGCTGGTTCAAATAAGCAGTTGATGTATTCCAACGTAAGCTTACAATCCTGTAAAAATGTGTGTATAAAATTGTAGATAGCTACGTTTGATAGTTAGCGTTAAAAGTTATTGCCGGCGTTGAACTTTCAGTCTTCACGATATAACTTAGTTTCCAAACTTGAGAAAATTCACATTGACGCGTAATAAACAATTATTTATTTAAAATTGTATTTGACGGCGTTATTGAAATATAAGCGTAAATTGAACTTTGTAATTTGATATATTTGTCGAAAGACTTAATTATGACTATTTTGTACGTAGGCGTAAAGTTTCTAAAGACTCCTTACAGTACAACAGATTCAGGAAGTAACTTGACCTTATTGCTATTGTCTATACTTGCCTATATATCACGTATTGAGTTTTCGTTTCCGTTATTACCACCATGGTTCTCTCCGGCTCTGTAACACTCTACTTCTTCTCTGAGCTTTCGTAACTCTTGAAGTTATCGTAATAATTATTCAAGTGACATGATATATCGACTTTCAAATTCGATTTCGCTCCAAAAGTTTAATCTGGAAACTTCTGTCTACAGTACTACCTTATTTTGACTAAACGTGAGGAAAATCGGAATAAATTGGAAATATTTGTTGGATTTGCGTCAGTTATTTGAATAAGCCAACCATTTTCTAATGTTTACGCTTGTTTTTAAATTAACACTTTTCTGTATTTTTTTAATTAAAAAACTTGAGTAACAAATTTTCTTAATTTTGCAGATAATATTATTATAATGCAGGTATAAGGTATACATTATAATTTACATTAAATTTATGAATCATCTTATTTTAAAAAATTATGAAAAAAATTGCATGGCTTATACTAACTGCTTTTTTCATTTATACGTTTCACTTATTTAAAAAAAAAAGATTTTTATTTATAGACGTTTTAAAAAACGCTTTATTAAAATATTGAATTTTAACTGCCCTATGTGGACCATATGAATTCCACAAGCTGCCTCCAAGTCGTGCAATTGGCCGCCAGTTCCCGTCATTTTATAAGTCAGGTCCGTGACCCGCAACTCTGACGTAAACTGCAGACGGATTGTCAGAAAATGGATATCTAGAAACCCGGAAACGTCAAAGTAAGTAGTCCATAAATATTTGGGCAGGATTATTTTTCTTATCTCTAAAACAATATTTATAACAAGTATGTAGTGTGTCGATAGCAAAAGGAAAAATTATGGACCTGACAAATAAAACAATGGCGTCTAGTGACTAGTGATGTCCACATGCTCCATCTAGTAACAAAAGAAACAGTAAGTTTCCACCATATTTAGAATGACCAAACAACTCCCACTCGGAGTTATATGATGACCCTTTTTAACCGCAACCTTCTTCACAACGACCCCATTGTTCGTAACAATACAGCCCCATTCCCGTCTATTACGTGCCTAATTACCCCCGTGGGAGGGTAAAACTATTGCACCGGATCTTCGGATCTTTTGCTTCCGGTCCCTGCCCAGTTTCCGGTGTCTGTCGAGATTCTGCAATATTTTATATCTGCAGGTGTAGCGACCACCTGGCTATTCACTTAGAATTTGTAGAACATTTTGGAAAACAGAAATAATGGAACACATAATAAGTCGAATTGTTTTAATATGGTTATATGCATTTGGTGATTTTTAAATACCATTTTATATCATATTTAAATCCCATTTTTGTGAAATCCAAACTTGGTTCTATTATTGTTTTACTGTTTTTTATTGTTTTACTGTTTTTACGCCCATAGGGTATTTACATATACATTTTTAAATTATTACACAGTAGGTAGCTATTCATTACCGCCAGAGATGGCATCCAGACACTGTTCCCTAAAATGCACTAGATTTGTGTTGAAAATATTAATATTGTTAGCAAACTTGTTAGCCAGTGCGTGCATTCTTCGTATCGGTGAGTTAGCAATGTAATTGGTCGATGATTGGCTACAGTAAAATAGTGCATTACTACGGGTAACTCGACCAGGCACTCGTATACTAATTAATTATACTAATTATGTAAATATTCAATTATGTTTAGTACTACAATGTGTTATGTATAATACTACAATGCCCTAACTCGACACGGTCTTGACAAGATTTGACAATTGACATCTTAATAATTATAAAATAAGAAAAAGTGAGAATACAAAAATCAAAAGTAATTTTTCTCAAGACTGGGTGTTTGTGATGTCGATTCCCTCTGTTATTGGGTCTTCTGGCATGTTGATGTGGTAAAATAATTACATAAATAAGTTGGAGAAATTCTGCAAACTGCGGGTAAACATCCCTCCATAAAATGTATCTCCTGAAAAACGAAGATTTTAAAGATTGTTTTAAGTCTCAGGTACCGATATTATATAACAGTTTAAATATTAATAGTCCTACTACTCTTCTTTATATGCACTCAATAGTCATAGAGCATTGCATTGATACAACAAGTGTAGTTAATCTTGATCTAATAATTATGCATAGGTTTTAAAAAAAAATTTAAATGGAAGTTGTCGGCGTTCGATTAAGAAAATGAAATTAACAAAGTTGTTTAAGGGATAACTCCAAGATATTTGTAAAACAAATTTAAAAAATATGTTTTTTTTTATAAATATGCAAGAGGTTCAAAAAATATAAGATTAGAAAAGAAAAGAAAAACTATGTCACAGAATTGTCTAATGTATAAGGACATTAAAATGTACTTATTAGGAGATTCCAGATTAAATAAGAAATGAACTAAATGTTATTTAGAGTTAAATGTAAAAAATATTAGTGTTGGTATTATATTATGGCCAAATTGAAAAATGTATAATAGTAGGATAAGAATAGTTAGGAAAAAAAATTTACGTGTAATGTAATAATATTAGTCTATGTAAAAATTATATAGTACTAAATAAATATAATAATAAAAAAAGTAAACGGAATAAAGTTCACACACTGTAAATCAAAAAGTTTTCTCGTTTGTTTCCAAATGGCCACTTGCATTTTGTTAAGGGTTGTGGAGGTCATTAGACCGAAGGGTCCCCACGGACGATCTCCAGAAGAAAGCTGACTCAGTAAGTTACCAACTAACTACCGGCACATTCATTCTCTCCATTTTCTCCTTTCTTCCAGACACTTCGGGGACTGTTGTTCCTCAGTAACCATACAGTTAGAGTGAATTCTTTATTTGGCGAGACAGGATTGTTGCACTTTTGCTGCATGTAATCGAGTTTATGTGTAGTGTATATTGCAGCGACGTGTAACTTGATTGTTTTACAGTTGTTTGAATTTGTTAAGAAAGATACGAAGTACGAAAAATCAAATAAAATTCATTATTTGGAATTTTTGCAGAAGTAAGATTTACAACACCAACGATAATTACAAAATACAGTTTTATTTATTACACTTTTATTGATCGAAAGGAGGTGCCGGTAACAGAGTAAATGGTGCCTTAAAGTCTGTCGTGGCAAATAAGTGTCTATCGCAAGATGCTAAATTAGCGGTTCATAATGGAGTCCTGGTATTAACCCTAATGTATGGAAGCGAAGCATGGAGTTGAAAAAAAAAGGACGAAAGTAGATTGAATGCTGTTGAAATGCGATCACTCAGGCGAATGTCTGGAAAAACCATGTATGATAGGTGCCCTGATAGTAGATAGTAGATAGTAGAGCAGAATGCAAGGCTGAGATAAAAAAAATCGATTAAATTAAGAAAGGTCTTTTACGATGTTTGGTCATGTGGAGCGAATGAATGATGTGAGAACGGCTAAAAAAATTACGATGCGTGTATGGTCGTAGAAGTTGTGGAAGGCCTAAAAAGACATGGCATGATCAAATACAGCAAATACTTGAAAGTCGTCATGTGAAAAGTCGGAATAATCGACGTGCGTGTATGAGAAGATGGATGAATGTGGAGAAAGAAAGGTAAGTGCATAAAGACACAGTGGTGTGGCGTTCAATCCTCTTTTCCTATCCCTTCGGAAAAATGGTGGGAAGGTTGGTCAGTTAGTTAGTTACTTTTTTCATAAGAATTTAAGCATTTAACAAGAGAGTGCATGTAGTATATATTGTTTCCAGGTATATGTAACGGAGGGAGGGTGTGTGTGTGTGTTAATGGAAACGATCTTATATTTTGGATGTTTTTGCAAATGTAAGTAATTTAAGCGATAATTTATTTAGATCTAGGTATTGACAGCTAAAAAATAACTATGATTTCTTAGACTTTTTCACCTTATAGGCTCCGATCGTGTTTCTTTAACGATTTTTTTCTGTGTTTGCTGCCTTTTCAATTATTTCTCTTCAAATCAGAATAGTATTTTTTTGGATTCTTCTGTAAACACTTACTTCTGACTCAAAATAAATATTAAACCTTTCCACAAAAACTGTTTTTAAAAGTTTTATTTTAAATGAAAAAAGAAACTGTAAATATTAGTTTTTCAATAAAATTTATAGTTATTTCGTTAGACTTTAAATCTAACCTAATATTTTACAGTAGAAAAACTCCATTATTCAAATGTGAAAAATGGCAAACATGTCACTTTAACCATAATATGCAAATGACGCAATTTTTCATGTAGAATTGTTCTACTTCTCGTAAAAATGAAAAACGGTCAAGAAGGCGTTTTTAAATTCAATCATATTCATAAATTTAAAATATTTTAATTATTTTCTTGAAGTTTTTCTTGGTCGTAGAAAAATCATATTTTTCCTGACATAAATATTCTTTAATGAAATGTATTATTCTAAAACTAAAACCAGAATGCTATGTTTTTGGTCCCGACTTAACACTTGGTAGTAAATAAATAGTAATTAAAATTTACCAATACACATTGATAAAAGCTAACTTTACGCTTGTTTGAATCTATTATGCAAATTAGTTTACATATTAAATATATGTATTTAATGTAACCATATTATATTACATATTTTAATAAAAATTCAAAATCAAATTACATTTTCGTGTTCTTATAATATAATTTAATCAGTACAGTGGTGCCTCCTAAATTTATTTATAGCGTTTACATTTTTGACGGTCTCAGGGAGTTCATGTGTTTTTTTAATTCTTTGTACCTTATTATTAATACCTTTTCTTTCTTATGGAAAGTGTTTGTATAACAAGAATGCCATTATCAGAATTTTTTAGTAAGGATCAGCTAGTTGTATAAAGCATAAATTATTATCGATTGAAAATAATATCATTTTTTAATTAATTTTTTTCATCATCATCATTCCATACCCCCCGCTCCCTATATGTAGAGCATGTGGATTCCACAAACTGCCTCCAAGCCAAGCGATCGGCCGTCAGTCCCCGCGAATCCTCCCAAGTCAGGTCCATGCCGGCGTCGCGTCGGACTGACACAAACAAAAAAATATATTTTATTTCTCTTATTATTAATTTATATAGCGCCGTTTTCGTATAAATATATATCTCAAGGGCGCCCCACATTGGGCTTGATGTAATACGTCATGACAAAAAATCGGAGGGAGAATAAAAGTTTTTTAGAGTAATGCTTATTGATAAATTTCCGATCAAGGACATTAAAACTTTTACATATAAAGCTAATTCGAAAGTTTAATAAAATACTCAAGGTAAATCGCAATAAGAAAAAATATTTTCGTTTTCCTTTACTGAAATTGGGTGATTAATAGTTAAAAACCTACTTTAGATTTTTTGTACAATTTTTCAAGCAAAGTTTTATGTCAAACTGTAAGGATAAAGTCACTTTCAACTATTGAATAAAATCAATGTCGTTAAAAGTGTATTCAAGTTTTACTCTGGTTTCCAATTACACTGAACGTTTTAGTGACGCTTGTAAAAATATGTTAAATCGTGGTATTATGCTTTGCGCATATTTTACAAATTGTGGGTTTATTAAAACTATTAGACAATGGTCTAATAGTTTGAGAGGTTTGACTTGTTTCCTACTTTCTGGCATAGTCATACAAAATCTTGTACTACCATAAGTAATATTCAACTATAACAATAATAAATTGTCAGCCTCGTAGCATGGTGGTAGCGTATTTGGCTACCGTGCATGAGGTAAAAAATAAAAGTAAAATATATAGAGAAGAGAGCGCTAAATGTGTACGGAGACTGGACCAGGGTATGTATAATCCCACGAATTTTAAACAGACTGCCCGAAGAAAAAATACTAAGTGGAGAGAAAAAAAAAAGAAGACGAAAGAAGCATTCAAAAAATATCTTGCTAACCTTATTTTTTAAATACTATAATTATATACGAGTATATATATTTACATATATATATATTTATTTTTAAATACATTCTGTGAAATAATTAACTAAAAATATCAAAAAATGTATTGGTATGTATGTTTAAAAAAAAAACCATAATGTAATAGAGGGCAATTCCTGCTTTAAAACAGGAATTTAACTTTATATGTATGTGCAAATAAATATATAATAAATAAATAATTTTTAAAAAAAGGTTGCGGGTTCGATTTCCGCAATATTTATTTATATGTGTTTAATATTAATATTTCATGTGTGATACCTTGGACTGGTTCTGAAGCGTAAGACTGATTATCTAACTTTCAGGTAATACAATGATCAAGATACACTGCAGTGTATCAGTGCAGTTCCGTATGCACCAGTAGGTTCGGATAAGAGAAAGGGTTATAGTAGTAGTTTAAAAATAATGATTTAGAAACCCGAAAAATAACATATAAGGAAGAGCATTATGTTCAATATATTATCGTGAATATAATAAAGAAATCATAAACACGAAACAAAAAAACACTTCATGTACTGCCTAAT
Source organism: Micrasema minimum (assembly GCA_022494985.1). Lineage (NCBI taxonomy): Eukaryota > Metazoa > Arthropoda > Insecta > Trichoptera > Brachycentridae > Micrasema > Micrasema minimum. Next base: position 65,267 of record JAGVSP010000006.1, on the reverse strand, counting down.
GTATTTAAGAAAGCAAATAAATTATTATTCTATTTTTCAGAAAAGTGCCGTGTAAATTTGTAATAGCCACTCTTGTTATTGAACATTATTCTGTGAGGCACGTAGGTACTTGAAATGAGTAAATTCACTAACGAAATAAAAACCTAAAATAGTTACGATGACGTAATACGGTGAACTTACTTCATCATTTTGACATTTTAAAAGTTTATTGTGGTAGGGAGAATACCACATGAAAATTCACCATTCTTTAAGCTTAAATGTCACCCCTGGGATATTTCATGGATGACGATTCACTAAATTTGAAAGCTGAAATGAGCTTTATAAAATGCCGAAAAAAGAACCGAAGTTTCAGAGATTTTCAAATAAAATTAGGATACGGTTTTTGTGAATTACAGATTGTAAAATATTTTATATGTCGTTAGAACAAACATAAAATTCTTGAATTTTTCTTCTATGTAGGTCAATATTTTCATTCTTCAAATGTATTAAAAATATAAAACAAGAAAATGTATAAACGAAAATCAAATATTTGAATTACAGTTTTAGATATAATTTATAAGTTATTGGTCACATTAAAACTATATGTGTCATGATTACGTGCATATAACCGCGAAATAGTTATGTTAAAGGGGAAAAATGTTTTATTTTCATAGTCAACGCATTGAAATTCGTTTCAACTAAGCTAGCTTTATACGACGGAGGCTTCGGTTTCTACTCCCAGTGACTTTAAGCTTTTTCTAAAGCCTAAACTTCATGTTGTTTATATGCGCTTTCCACTGATGTTGATTTTATGACTAACCTGGTGTAATTGATTGATTTATCTCATATCTCTTCCCTTCATGGAGAATATAAATTCCGCTAAGCTGTGTGAATAGGAACCTACTAACCAACAAGCCAGGCCCGCGAGCTTACAATACTGAATACTGATAGCAGCAAAAAGACACATCTCCACCCGCAGCTATTTTAGAATCCTGTTGGACTCTATCTCTGGCTGTTTCCAGAAAATTTAAGCGGGTGAAATCAGCGGGCTATGCGTTAGTGAGCGATAACAGGCTGGAATTTAAGCAAAGATAAGTCCATGGATCTGGTATACGGATCCGGCCAGCAGTTCTGGCCCGCTGGTGTATGACCACCTATTGTTATGAGAATACGCAAGGCGGATTGTCATAACATTCACACCCCGTGAAATTCATAAACCGTGAAATTATTACTACATATACCGCACTGTTTTTGAATTGGCTCCAAAATCTGAATGTCACCAAGTGATACGAAGCCAAAAAACAGGCTTTATCGTAAATATAGTTGTAAACGCACATAAATACAGGCTCTACGGTCACAAGGGTGAAGTAAATAGCCCGTACTACGGTCATCCGACCGTTGAATTTGGAAACTATCCAAAGGGAGGAAAGCGCAGTTTTTCATACATCACATGACTAAGCCTTAAATATTTTTACGGACATGACTCAGTTTTTTTTTTGCACATTTTAAACTCGAAATACATATTATTTGTCCACATCATGCATAGCATAGTGGAAGCGCATTTAGCTACATTTGGAATCGAACCCGCGACCTTATGCGTGTTAAGCCCGCTATATACGGGACATTTTACTACACAGTTTCCTGTGCAGTCTGAAAACTGTCCCGTATAAAGCCAAAACTGGATGAAAAACTGTGTGTTAGTGTCAGATTCTCACTGTGCGCTAATTTCACAATTTTTTTTACACAGTTTCGGCGCGCGCATCATCCGCGGCGATTACGACATTATAATACGTATAATATTCAATAGTATCGGTTATATTACAAATAAACTTTGATAAACTTTTACTATGGCGACTAGAATATAATGTAATAAATAATATGAAACTGAAATCCTAGATCGAAATTCAAAATATTGAATAACGACTATTTGACAGATGAGTAATGTTGCCAAATTGTAAAATCGGTAGCTGTTCCTAAAGTTATTCATAATATGTTGAATTTATCTGCGCCTATAATTGCATAAAATAAATGCTTTAAAATTAAAATGACTCCAAAATCGGTAAATCGGTTCTACATTTTCAGTAGATTCGATAAATCTCCACAAAATCGATAGATCTGCAAAAAATCGATAAGATAGGCGACGATAAAGATTATTAGTATGGCAACATTTATGGCAGTCCGACTGTGTATTGTATGGTCCGACTGTCGCGTTCTGCGCATGCCTACAGATAGTAAACTGTGCCGTGTAAAGGTAAAATTTACAGCGCGCAGTTTTTATTGGTCAGAAAACGGTACAAGAAACTGTGTAGTTTTCTGAACAAGAAACTGCACAGTAAGCTGTCCCGTATAAAAAGGGCTTTTAGTCAGACGCGCTACCGCTATGCTACTAGGCGGACGACGAGTCCAAGGTAACAAATATTTTAATGCGAAAATCGCATTTACTACTACTTTCTCTTATTCGCACCCAATAGTGCATAGGGCACTGCATCGGTACACCAAGTGCAGTGTATAATTGTTTTATTTCATGAACGTAAGATGATCAGTCATACGCCTCAGTACCAGTCCAAGGTATCACACATGAAATATTAATATGAAATTAACATTTACAAGACTGTAAAAATGTTTTTTTACGCTTACGAACATAATTAAAAAACATTTTTAGTATTATAGAACAAGAATTTTAGAGAATTTCAGAAGTGACATTCCATACTATAAAAAATACTACCGTGTCTGAGATTTCTAATTCCCACTACGTCACTCACTACGTCATCAATAGGCGTCTACGTCATCACTAGACATCTACGTCACGCGTTTCGTATATTGGCCTACGCGCTGGAGTCTTTAGAGGGTGGAATTATATGATAAGAGGTGTTATGAAATAAACCCTAGAAAGCGTATATTTTTAGGAATTTTGTATAAAATCCTTTCTAGTGAATTCTTGTTCCAAGCTTCTTATGGATGTTTTTATATTACTGATAACCCTTAAGGTAATTTGTTTTAAAAATAAATGTGTTCATTAAAAAAAGTATTTGAAACGTTTTATCTTAGTTATGGGCACATAAAATTTGTGAGTACAATTATTGTAAAATAAATTGTTGATATTGAGTTGAGGAGAAAATTTGACATACGTAGGTTAAATTTACGAAGCATAAAAACATAAAAAATACTGCGTCTCAAAAAAGATTACCTCTCCGATTAGGTAATATATTCTCCCATAAAACGTGTTCAGTGTATATATTTTTTCATTTCTTGTCGTAAATATGAAAATTTCAGCCATTTATAGTCGCAAACGCTTCACTGGAATGGCAGAAAAGAAACAATAATATTTTTGGCATGTACGACAGTGTCGTAAAATGTTTTTATTCTCAAACTCAAAATATCATTTTAACGTTTTAATAACTCACTTGGCCCAAGCAATGAGTCCAGCTCTTTAGCTATATGTTTCTATAATACTATTACAACTTATTTATTTGATTTACACCAATAATGCATAGGGCACTGCTTTGGCACACTAAATGCACTGTATCTAGTGCCAATCTCAGTGCCAGTCCAAGGTAACACACGATTTGAAAACCACTTGTAAATAAATAAGCAATATAAATTGAAGAGATATCTTCAATCATCTTCTACTAAGTGATTTAATTTGGTTCAAATCTCACCTACATACAACCAAAAAGGGAGAAAGATAAAATGCTTAGAAAGTTTCTCAATAGATGTCTCTAGTGTTACAAATGTGAAACGACGAATAAGAATTCATAATATATACAAGTCTCCAAATTTGTCATATATATTATGGCCCTGTAAATGCCTGTATAATCCAAGTTCGTTTCCAGAGCTCATCTGTCTCTAAATCATCGTAGGTTAAAAAAACTTAGTTGTTTTTTTATATTTTTACAATTTGAAAAGACGAGAGCATAGACAAATAATTTAACAATTTGTGTCAGTAACCGAGTGACGAATTTCAAAATGGCTGGCAATAACACTCGCTTTCTATTATTTTCCCGTTCTCACAACATCTGTACAGTGGAAACATTTTCTCATTGTATGAATGGGGATGAATCCATCTTGGATTCCTTTATCTCACACACAACACATCTCCCCCCAGACCCTCGGCGGCGCAGCAGGGCTAAACGCTTTGTTAAATCGGCAGCAAAATATGTAGGTGATGCGTGAAAATAACTTTCGCGGTGGAAAAATCTATCGCCGTTTCCGTTCCCCTCCGCTGGCCACAAATTTCATTCCGGGCCGATATTTCATAAACGGGTGGGAAATCAATAATGCCATCTAGCGGCCTTTGGCAAAAGCACTGAGGTGGAAGTACCAACATTTACAGGACAGACAGTACAACAAATGTATGGAACTATGATCAGTAGATGTATTTATTTTATTTGTTTATTTATTTACAAAACCAACACAGTCGTTACAGAGTATAATGATATAAGATCTGGAACATTAGTTTGCATGATCAATAACGGGTTTTGAGTAGTAACCGTTGAGGCTATGTACGCACATACACAGTGCCTAAAATAATAAGAAAGGATGGGATAATAATGTATTGTACATAGACACAGGCATAAAGTTAATAGCCAACACAGTCGTTACAGAGTATAATAATATAAGATCTGGAATATTAGTTTGCATGATCAATAACGGGTTTTGAACAGTAACCGTTGAGGCTTATGTACGCACATACACAGTGCCTAAAATAATAAGAAAAGATGGGATAGTAATGTATTGTACATAGACACAGGCATAAAGTTAATAGCGTTCTTTACTTCAAGTTTTCTCATAGACTTGAAAATTTGGTAAGATCAATAATCAATTCGACCCAATAGTACCTAAATAACACATATAAAAATTGACTATGCCATTTTCAGTTATCTTAAACTTGTCGGAAATAATATGTTTATGTTTTTACGAAAACAGTTGTCATGTAGAGTAAAAACTTATCGTTTATCAACAAAATTAGAACTCGTATTGTCTTTCAAATTAGCTTAGTAATAATATTATAAAACTCTTAGGGTTTAGGTACAAAATATTCTACTACTACTTTCCCATATCCACACCCAATGGTGCATAGGGCACTGCATTGGGACACCAAGTACAGTGTATCTTGATAATTTTATTACGTGAAGATACGATGATCAGTCTTACGCTTCAGAACCAATCCAAGGTATTACATATGAAATATTAATACGAAAATCACATGTAAATAAATCTTGGATGTAGGATCGAACCCGCGACCTTATGCACGGTAGCCAAATGAACTACCACTATACTACGAGGCGGACAAAATATACCTACGTACACACCACAAAATTAAAAATTACCGGCTCAATTCAATATCCTTCAAACAAGAATTCACTAGAAGGGGCGTTTACAAGCAAGTTCTCTAAAGATATACTCTTCGTAGGTTTAATTTCATAACACCACTTATTATCAAATTCTATCCTCTAAAGACTCCAGCACTTAGGCCAATGCACGAAACATGTGACGTGGATGTCTAGTGATGACGTAAATGCCTATTGATGACGTAATGAGTGACGTAGTGGATAACTAGACACCTCAGACACGGAAGTATTTTTCAAATATGAAATGTAACTTCTCTGAAATTCTTGTTCGAAAATCCAAATACAAAATTTTTATTTTAGCGAAGTACCTACGGCTCGCGACTCGAAAAAAAAATCTTAAAAAAAGGACCCCAGGAAAAAAGGTTGCCCATGAATGTTTTAATGAATAAACTAGCAGATAGAATCTCTTTCATAGAAAATAGTTATGACTTTGTGAATAGAAACGCAGCAACGCCAACGTTTCAAATTTTAATTATACGGGCTATATCTTTGGTACTTGGGCTACAGAAATCTTTGAAATGTCAGTATTGAAGGAAAATATCGTCACCTTAATACGACAATTAGGTAACTCTGATTTTTTCATTGCATTGATTAAAATTCTGTAACTGTTCACTCTTGAACCAATTTCATAAAACAAATAGGTTAGCGGTGAGCGGTAGTAATGGGAACAGTTTGACCACATTATTTCACTTAATTAAAAGAACACTATGTAACATAAATATTTATTTATTGAATGTGTACATTGTAAAGATACATATTTTTATAGTTCAGAACCTTTTATAGTTTATAGTTCAGAAAAAAGTTGAGGGTCCGACGCCTTGCAGGGCAACCGCTTGCACAGCGCGGGTTTAAACTGTGCAAACCCACAAAGAACTCAAAAAGCACTGCCAAATAAGCTAAAAGCTCGGTATTGACAGTCCGGTTACATATGTGTAAAATTGGATTACATAATAATATTATACATGAGATGAGTGTTACCTAGGACTGGTACTGAAGCTTATGACTGATCATCTTACTTTCATGTAATAAAATTATTATTATATGAAACGATATGCGATATGCACTTCACTTGGTGTACCGATTCAGTGCTCCATGCACCATTGGGTGAGGGAAGGGAATGTAGTAGTAGTATATATAAAGTTCTTAAAATCTTAAAAAAGTACAGTAAAGGTAGGAACTATTTAGATACATATTATCTTAGTTTGAATTTATATATATATTGTAATACAGGTAAGAAGCATTGAGTTAACATGGATTATATTATAATTGAAACAATGAAAAAGTAATTTTGCTATGATTGGGTCAATTTTGAGTAATGTATCTGTACTGTATCCGGTGAATTGTTTGTGTGTGGCAGAGGATTAAATGAATGGGTAATTTACGATGTTATTATAGATGGGATGTTTTTGTTAAGGAGCGGGAAGGAAATATTATTTATTATGTAACAAATTATTTATTATATGAAGACGTTTTAACATACTAGAATATGAGTTATTTCATAAAAATCGAAGTCGGTATTCGTCCTTGGCGCTTGGCGCTTGAATAAGAAGAATAAGAAAAGATATAAATTACTAACTAACTAACTAACCATCACGCCATTTCCCCGAAGGGGTAGGCAGAGAGGATAGAACGCCACACCACTCTGTCCTGGCACACTTCTCTTGCTTCCTCCACATTCATACATCTTCTCATGCACGCACGTCGATTATTCCGACTTCTTACATCCCACTTTCAAGCACTTGTTTTACTTGATCATGCCATGTCTTTCTCGGCCTTCCTCGACTTCTACATCCAGGCACAGTTGCATCATATATTTTTTTAGCCGTTCTTTCATCATCCATTCGCTCTACATGACCGAACCAAGGTAAAATTACAAATAGATTTATTCTTCATGATTTTTTACTGAAGAAAATAGCTATTCAGCCCTTCACTCCAAAAAAAAATCTCTGGCTATCGTTCCGGCGTTCTGAAGCCATCTCGTAAATTTCCAATTCAGCAATGTTTCAGGAAAAGCTCTTGAAGCGAGCTTTTCATGTCAAAAGTCACTTATGCTCCCTCCCAGCTCGCGAGATGCAGCCTCTATCGTAGATCCAGACCTATTATGCCACCGCATAAAGCCTTCTAAGAGGAATACGATGCTACAGTGGATTTCAAAAGTAAAATTCTACTTTAAAATTATTTTACCGATTTAGCACAAAACCTATCAAAGTAGAAAAATTATTTAGATATTAGATGTTTTGGTGAATTTAAAGAAACTCAAGCATTTTGTACGTGCTAGGTGATTGTTTTGTGTAAAAAAATCGGTCTTACGGTTGCAATATATAGCTCTTAAAACTGACATGTCGATGATTCAAAGATTAAATAATGTTGTGTCTATATAAGATTAAGAAAATTAGAATTATGATAAAAGTTTGCGAAATTGGTAATCCCACCGGAAATAAGAAAACAATGCAAAATTAGAATATTATGTTTCTTTGAAACATGTTTTACTACGAGTTGCCAAATATTTTTAAAAATTCTCTCTGGTGCATTATTCTGATAAATACAATTAAAACTTGGGTAAAAAAATTATTCGGATTGTGGTCTAGAGGTAGATTCGGGAACTCCGGATTAGAATCTCTGGGTTCGAATACCACTCCGGCACAACTTGCTTCCTGCTTTCTGGTTGTTTCCGAATATTTAAAAGCAGCTCGAAATTTAAATATTTGAGTATATCATAAGAGCTTAAATGTTTTTTTTTATTTAAAAAAAGATTCAACAGTTGGCATCAGTGTAGATTGTAGATGATTAGTTTAATATTCATATTATTAGCCATAGATATACATATATGTAGTCAAATGACTATATATGCAGGTTTTGTATATATACGTAGGTTTTTTTATGCCATTGTCTACCTAATTTATGATTGACATGTTAAATTTCAGCTAGATTGATTGCACGGACTTTCGTGTAGTTTGAAAGCTTGGAAAACTAACTATATAATACATAGGAGGATCAATCAGAAATACAGGGAATATACAATGGGCTGTGGTAGACAATAATTCTGCACTAACAATGCTCTGCCTAGAACAATATCAACTCCGAGCTGTAATCCCGCTTTGGAATCATTAGAAGGGAGGACATATGAAAACAGAGGTTTCAGCTTTAAAATATAGGTACTATAAATTACAATGCTTTTAATGTAAATAAACTAAACGAACAAAAATATTAGTTTTTTGTGATTCAATAATTTAAAAAAACATAACATTATAAATTATACCACTACATTGAAAATAACTGCTCTTTCATTCAAAGCTTTTCTTTTTTTATGCATTGTTAATAATAGTACATCAGATTATTATTGAAATAATTTTAAATCGGAAGTGGAAAATAAAAAGTTACTAAGCGACACAATTATGTGCAAAGAAAAATGATACCAAGTGACACAATATTATCAAGTCGCTTGGTATAATTTTCCTTTGTACATATTATGTCGCTTAAATTAGTATTAATTAATATCCACTAATACAGGTTTTGATATTGAGTTTTCACGTAAATTAATATTTACTTTGTGTGGTAAAGTTAGTCAATAAATAATCATCATCATCATACCATATCCGCTCCTTATGCGGAGCATATGGAATCCACAAACTGCCTCCAGGCCAAGCGATCGGCCGCCAGCTCCCGTGCATCCTCCCGAGTCAAGTCCACGTCCCGCAGCTCTGACGCAAACTGCCGACGAATTGTCAACAGTCAATTTAATAAATACCTAACTTAAATAATCAAAATAAATATTTTTACTTTAATCATCCACGAATGGCGATTTTTAAAAATGCTAAATATTTTATTATTTATTTTGTGATTTGCGTAACTGTGATTTTCTATACCTTTCTCGTAATGTGTCTTAAAAATTCTAATTGTCCTTATATTTGATTCTTTATCCCCTCATTTATTTATTTGAAAAATTATTACATATTCCCTAGCTAAAAATGTATTTAAAGCTTTACTTATGCAATAAAACCTCACACCGTATAATTTTGTCTACGTGTATTGCTTTTATAGTAAGATTCACCTGTATTATTATATTAAAAAGTACCGTGTGAACGATTGCACCTGTTTCTTTATTAAATAACATCCTCCGTATTGTCATGACAGAGGACAAGAAGCGTAACGACTCGTGCTACGTTTCGCTAAAGTAATTTTCTTTAAAACTGAAATGCGACACCAATTTTTCACCCCTAAACTTGATTCCAGAGATCTTCTTTAACAAAATGGCGCCGTATTTTACCACAACGCTGGCTAACGAAGGAGCAAAGCCTGCAAAGCTCAGAAACAAACTGTAAAGGCTCTGCCGCCCTTCCCGCTGGGAATTTAATACAAGCCTTATGTTCGAATATGGAAGATTTGGAGAAATTACATGCCGTAATTAGATTTTGGTGTACCTTTGAGAATTTACGAGAAGGTAACACAATCATATTTGGGATTCTTATGGGCTCATGAATCGGTCGGGAATCGGTTTAATTAGCTTAGTGTTTGGGGAGTTACGAGGATTCTGCTGTAAGTTCTAGAAAGGTACATAATATAATATATTATAAATAACACATTTCCGACACAAAAAAAGCTACATTTCTTCTATGCGTTTATAATTTTAAACTTATAGATAAGTTTCAGATGAAATTTTTTGTGTAACATGTAGGCACTATTTTTAAATAAATACCTTTTGGGAATTCAAAATTATTTTTAATGGGTTCCAAAAGTAACTATATTTTATAGTTTTTCGATATTAATCAAATCACCAAATAAATAGTTTGTTGTGAATTTTTAATAGACTTTGTGATTTTTATATGGATAGCACTAAAGCATTAGGTAACTATATTTTACAATTCAGTATACCTACCTAGATATCAAAATACGTACAAACGAGTTTGTGAAAAGATAAAAGTAAAACTCATGGAGTTTTGAAACCTGCATATAAGGAGATGTGGTCATATTATATGGTTCTGAAACAGCTTTTATTTTAAGCTGATAAACCCGGTAAAACCAAGCTTTTCAGTTTTTAGTATTGCTAAGGTAAGCCCCTTGAGGGGAGTTTTTTAATTTTTTTAAATAATTTTTAAAACATGCGAAACATGTCCGCGTAAATTTTTTTTTTTTTTATAAGACCAATAAAGACTTCAATAAATAAATAAAATTAAAAACTTTGTTTTATGATTCACTTTTTTATTTTAAACACTAAGCCAACTAGTTTCAACCTACTGGTTATCCTCAGGGCTACTTATCAACTTCACAAAGTTTGTGCTTCGAACATCAAAGATAACATAGACTTCTTTGTGATTCGTGTTTATCAAGAACATTCTCAATTTCTTTTGTTGTTAAAAATAATAATTGTCTCGTTACTAGAGCGCATTCCAGAAGTAAAGTACATAATATCCTGATAACGTATTTCATCGTAAAAAAAAATTCTTTCGGTAAAACTATTCAAAACATAAATGAAAAATTGTACATTTCTATTGAATCAAAACCTGCGCTAGTCTAATCCACAGATTTTTATATTTTATTAATAATTTGTGAATAATATGGTAGAACGTACACGGACCAAATGGCAATCTTCCAAGAATCTCTTATTTCATATAGCCCTCCTTAGCATAAAAGGATCATGCAGAAGAACCGGTATAAATTTACGGGGATATTTTGCGGAATAATGAGTCATAAAGGTATAAAAAATTACCCTTATAAAATACTTGAGCGCACCGCGACTTTCTCCGAGAGCTCTTCTTATTGTTTCACTCTGTACGGAGAAATTCTGGCGAGGCGTTCTGAAATATGCAGACATTCGTGTTTGTAAGGCGGAAATCTTTTATATTAAAATCTGGAAACATGCTCGAATCTAACGTATCCCAATTCTTCGTGGGACATAAATCCTTTTTCAAGTGCGCCTTTTTACAATCGTATTAGCTAACATGATAAGTGAGACAATGAAAGCCCCACCCTTTCCCTTGACTGCTTTAAAGACTATTGAGTCTTTTTTTCAGTCCAGCCAACTCTACCGATTTTTTTGACAAGCTAAACCGCGATTTTAAGATTGTTAGTGTGATAAAAATACGGCTGAATTTACGATTATGTACGCGAACAAATGCTTTAATTGTACCCCTACCACCGTCTCGGCTTATGTCTTATAATTGTCATTGTTTCCATCACCCAAACCAACCAGAGTCGGCCCAAATTAACAGTGGTAGGGATGTTAGTTTCTACCCCGATCATTATTTATTAGTAATTACAACCACCCGTGTGGAGACCGGTAGCCCGCCCGCCAGGCCAAGACAATAAGTGAGACAGTTGAGCTTTCGAGTGTTCGAATTGAGTAACTGACGAATATTTCAGAAGTACGAGAAAGTACGAATGATCTTTTGGTAACGAGAGCCAATTAATTGAACATGGTTTTAAATAAAATACTTAAATGAGACATATAACAGTGACCATTAAAGTCAATGCAGTTAATTTGATTACGTTTGTACCTCTGTTTACTAATTTAAAGTGAATGAAAACAATGAGTCAGTGACACATTTTTTAGTGTTTTTAATCTTTTTCAATTTTTTAATTAACATTATAAAAGATCTGTTAAATAATCCTTTATTGATTTTTGTATCTCTACAGAAGTGGATTTTTTATATATATATTTTTTCTTCTCTTTTCTTTTTTAATTTACAAATTTTAGTTATTTAGTAAATAATAGAATATAATACAAAATATAAACAAAAGTAAAGTTTTTTAGTAAATAACAAAACTTTAATGCAAAACAATATAATGTTGATAGTTAATCTAAATATACACACCGTGTTTCACGGTGAAACTGCGAAACTCCGGAGAGGGATTATTCATGATTTCCGTTATTAAGGTCATCAGTCATTACATCTTAAAAATCTGGAAAATATTGCTATATTAAGCCAATCATTATTTTATTCAAAGCATACAAAATGACAAATTCCATGAATGGAACATAAGACCATTGTGTTGGTACTTAATTAAGTAACAAAACACAAGTCATATTTCAACATTGTTATTCGGCGATGAAATACACTTTAATGAGTAATAAGATCCGGCTTTCAGCAAAAGGCTCTTTAAGGCAGGCTTCATTATTCCTCGAAGATAGAAAACAGCTAAATAATAAACAACAGGAAATTCGAACCGGAGGTGCAGAACGAGAACAGGAAGTACAATCTACGGGACTCGACCATGGGGTGGGTGAAGGGTGGAAAAACGAAGGAAGTTCTAGAAAATTTAATTCGATTGTGCCATAAAAAGTTAACGCTGTGTTTATAAAGACGTAGTTGTAATTGGGCCTCCTGGCCTGTTGAGGTGGCCAAATAAATAATAAAAAAATGTGAACAAACCTTTAAATCAAATTTCACCCTGAACACCATTTTTACATTTAAAACACGTAGAAATTATATCAAACTACTGTATATAAAATTTCTATGAAAACATTATGAAACTTATAGTATTTTTTACTATTCATTCATCGCACTTGGTTTTCTTTTTATTATTACTAACATTCAATTATAAATTAATAAAAGTAGTCGCGAAACACTATATATATATTCTCTTTATTTTCTTGTTTCTTACTAGTCGAGAGCTAGGAAGTAAAGATCAAATAAGGTTAGATTGGAATTTAAACACAGGATTATAAAAATACAAGTATTCGAATATAACCACGAGACTAATCTCGATGAATATATTTGAGGGACTATTGTTTCGTAATTTAACAACTCCTGTACTTGCGTTTTACACAAATAATTTTGTACTTTTTCTATAAAAGTCATTGGTAAACTGTAGGAAATGCCTTCTAAAAAAGATTTACCCTATTAAGTATACTTAAGTAACGTAGTACTTTAGTAAAGGGTTGAATGGAGGCTGTAATTCTTTGACATGTCTTATTGGATGATCCTTTTAAAAGTTCGTTAAGTTTCTGTTCATAGGGGTGTTATTATGAGAAACACGTACAAGAGAGTGCTCAATAGTAAGGACTTGTTCTATCTTTTGTTGAAACGAATTTTACCCTTCAGACAAAAAGGGAATAAAAAACCCAAGAGAGAAAATTTTAGATCTGCTTGGCGTTATTTCGTATTGTATCGAATATTGTTTTAAAATAAAATTCAAAATATTTCACACTTGGAAATGTGTATAATGTTGAAATATTATTTATTCATAATAATAATATTTGTAATCAATCAAATGAAGTTAGATAAACCATGATTGCATGTAATATGGAACTAAGGACATCAGGTTAGCATGAATTAAACTATGAATGCATGGAATATGGAACAATGGACTAAGCTAGCATGAATGAATCGCGTATCTCAATAATTTACAAAGATTAATCGCTAATTTAGTGTCAATAAGTTTAGGTAATTTCAATATAAATATAATATTTTTTATCATGCATGCGTTATGGTAACGTAGCCAAAAGAAGCATTTATTTAAGAATGTAAAATTAAAAAATAAAAAAAAAATCTAATACCTACGAATAATCAGAGAGGGAAAAAACTACTTTTTTATTATTTATATAAAACATGGCACTTATTTAGCAGAAAAAAACTTTCTTTGTTACGCGTTGGGGTATTTTTTTAGAGTTTATAAAAACTGTTATAAGCGGATATAATTTTGAAATAGTGATAATTCAATTTTTAATAATGCTTACGCAATGGAAATTTTGCATTTTAAATAATTAATTAAATGATAATTAAAATACACAACTCATCGTACTCTGCCATAAAACTCATTGACTATTTAACATTTTTATCGTGCACAAACACTTGTAGACAAATTACTGGATTATACCCATGCTGGGCTGATATCAGATATTATTGATATCCCAACAGAGACAGAGAAACTCTGGAAACGAATGTGGATAGATAATCCTAGAGTTTCTCTGTCTCTGTTGGGATATCAATAATATCTCATTGACTATATTGGACTGCAATCAGCTCGTATACAATAATGATTTCATACAATTCTGAAAATTATATGTCAACATACAAAATATTGACGAGCTATTTAGCTAAAGATTTCATCATAAACGACCCATAACAGTTAATAATATGGGGCAGAATAATTTATCTAGTCACAAAGAGTTTCCTGATTAAGCAGAATATACGAGATATTGATTGTACCTAGGTAATGTTATTACATACACTTTCGTAATGGACACTAGTATCGGCTAGAATATATTTGTAACCGGATTAAATCTCGTCCGTATTATGACATTTCATATTAATTCCACGAAACAGTGATAAATACCACTGGCACTGATGTGATGGTGTGCTTTGAATGCGCAAACAAAATGGTCAAATAAAATCAGAAATATGATATCGCTAGATTGAAAATTATTTTATTAGATATTTTTAACAGACGTTAAAATTTTTATTTCTGAATGAATGTTAAAATTTTTATTTCTTTAAATTTATGACGCAAAGATTGTCTAGGAGTTGTTATTTCATATATGGCCCGAATCGCTCGTTTTTGCAAGATAAATATTCTGTTAAAATATATGTCTGCTTATCTTCACCCAATGGTGCATAGGGCACTGCAGCGGTACAATTAGAGCAGTGTATCTTGATCATTTTACTACGTTAAAGTGAGATGAAAGTGAGAGATTCAGTTCCAGCCCAATTACACAAGAAATATATATGAAAATCACGTGTAAATCAATATTTCACGTTGACCCCTACGGAATCGAACCCTTACCTCATGTACGTTAGCGAAATGCGCTACCACTATGCTAGGGAGATAGATAATCGAACACTGTTTTAATTTATTTTTTTATATTTTTTTTATATCGACTTAACCCAGTATATTTCCAACCCCTAAAATGTATCCAGCTAGCTTCTAGCAGATACAATCCTCGGTAATGGAATACATCAGAATAAACTAGGTGGTTTCGCAAATACCGAGGTATTGGTATAGAAAAGTGCACTACGGAATACCACGAAGCAACGTGCAGTATGTAATCCGAGGAACATGTATAATGTATAAATGTATATGGTATTGTAATATGCTATCTCGTAGTTTGTAGAAACAATGAGGAGGCTTTAGATAATACCTTTGGCAAAATTCATATTTAGTTTGTCACGGGAAAGCTCTTTTGGAATTTAAAATGGCGCCACATATCTACGTGGATCTCGTATAATAATATTTTATCAATATCGTATTGAATCGCATTTATTTTTCTCGGCCTTTCTCGGTTTCTACGTCCAGGCACACTTGCATTTAAACTTCTTTTAGCCGTTCTTTCATCACTCATTCGCTCAACATGACCAAACCATCGTAAAAGCCCTTTCTTAATTTTGGTAGATAATGCTTATCTCAGCCTTGCACTCTGCTCTAATTTCGACATTTGTACACCTATCATACATAATCTTACCACACATTCACCTGAGAGATCGCATTTCAATAGCATGCTGTCTACTTTCATCCTTCTTTTTCCAACACCACGATTCACTACAATACATAAGGGTTGGTACCAGAACTCTGTTGTGTACTGCCAATTTTGCTTCTTTCGATAAGTTCATATTACCTACAATAAATTATTATTGCCACAGTTTTTTGTTTAATTTTTAAAAAAGTTATATGCCTAAATTCAATGCAATGCTAATGTCGCAAAAACATGTGAATGAATTAAGATATAAATTAGTGAATTAGAGAGCCTAGGGTAGAATTTAAATCCCACACTTAGACAATAACATTGTTTCAAATTTTTGGCGGTTATTTATACCAACACTGTTACTAAGCTACTGTTAGCTCCAAAATACAGTTATTCTGACAGGTGTACAATATAAAACCTATTTTTAAAGTAGCAAATAGTTAAAACAGAATTGTGTTTGAACAAAAATAAAAAACTTAATTTACGATATCACCACGAAACTGTACCATTTTCTACAAAAAGTGTTTTATAAAAACGAGTATTTGATAGGAAACTGTTTGTAGCGTTATTTTGTTAGTATAAATGTAAAACCATGGACCATTTGAAAACAATGATCGTATCGCTTAGCGAGTAAGAACGGATTTGGCTTAGTGCCCATAGCACTAAAAACAATGGAAATTTCTAACTATTATGGGTAATTGAATCGAAACTACTTCATCGGATTAAGAACCTGGATTCTTAAGTAAAAGGAAAACTTTGAATGATAATTTTACAAACTAATCAACAATTCTATGAAATTAAGCCAAGAATAATGAAAGATCAGTAACTTTACTAATTTATTAAGAAAAAATGAATAAATCTGTAATCTATCAGGACAATTTATTATTTTTTATTATCTTTGTGAAAGATAGGAAAGGATAGGTAAATTGATTTTACTAAGATAGAATTAATACAATTATGTATCTTAACTGAACTATGTTTATATGGAACTAAAAAATAATCATTTTGAACTTCATCAACAGTTTAATTTTGGTAATTAGGTGCGTTATCATTACCTGTTTACTAATTATAATTTTTTTTAATATATATTCTCTAACTCTTCTTACAAAATGAACTCTCAACTTTACCCATTCAAAAAATAGGTTTATTCAAAGATATTTTCGCACTTAGTTTAAGCCCCACCCAGAGGGTTCAAATGAGAAATTGAAAAGTTTTTATCCTACCGAGGGAAAGTCTTAACGAATATCGTCATAGGAAAGAAGTCGTATAAACAAAGTTGATTAGTAAAGTTGTAAGTGTTAGAGATATTACTCGACGAAGACTTTTAACGCATTAAAAATTAACTTGCTCCAAGGGAGGAAATCCTATAAAAATTATAACGTTTATCATGTTTGCCTTTAAAACTTTTTCACATTAAGCATTAATAATAAGTTTAAATAATGATAATAATTGATAAAGAAATTCTGATCACACGATTTTTTCCGATATATATGTAGTAGCGACAACTTGCATTTCAAACATCGCGCGTCGGGCTATTTTATTTTGCATATTAAATGTATATCAACCAACCATCACGCCGTTTCCCGAAAGGGCTAGGCAGAGAGGATATAACGACACGCCTCTCTTTGTATACAAGTTCTGAACATTTTCAGAAATGAATATAAGATACTAAGTGGAATGGTGAATGTTGTAATACATTAGGTGGCCGCTTATTCTAGCTAATATCTCAAAATCCGCTCTTAAGCGGAGAATACAGATTTCAAAAATTACTTTGAAAGCTAAGGGATTGGTCACCAATTACCATTTTGTAAAAAGGAGCTGTATGGATGACACTAGAATTGCGTGGAACGTAGATCCAGAATATTTTAAATGATTTCTCCCTGCCTATAAAAAGACGTCTGCTTTAGTCGTGAGGCAGTCATTTCAAGACCGCTGTAAAGTATTATCCAGTACCTACCGGTATAATATAAATACGTTTGTACTTACCGCTTAATAAAAATAATTATTTATTGTGAGTGAAAATATATAAATTGATCTGTTTAGTGCAACAAAAGACTAGCCCAAAAACTTCAAACTCAACTATAAAGCTCAATTGTGTTTTAAATAAAATTACAAACAAAAAATTATAATAATATTACAAACTTACTTCTATGACGCAAAACTTTCTACTAGTTGTTTTCAAACAAATTAAGAATGATCTAGGAACTACTACACGTTATTATCCTGCTGAAAATTCACCGCTCAAGAATCGTCTATATTGAAGAGCCCGGACCTTTGGAGAAGCCTTACCGACGTCAGGAGCTTCCGGAGCACGGCTGTAGGAGCGGCTGCCACTTCCGGCAGGGGAAAATTTATACATCCGGTTTGGAAACCACCGGAAGTCAGAGTTACTTAAAACTTTTAAGAAAGTTGCCATTTTGCATGCCGCGTCGCGCCCTTTGCTTTAATATAATTTATAACTTGGTTTCTGACAAAAAATATTTAATTAAACATTTTGCTGATAAGGCATGCTTGGAATATTAATTTTATCACAAAATAGAGAAATTCCGTATCTAATACCATTACACGCAACAGCTTTATTTTAATCACTTCGGTTTTGAAGGATTTTCACAATATTCAATTTTATTTCTTTATTACCCTTTTTCTTTATAACTCCGATGTCCGTTGGCTTTTCTATGAATAAATAAATGAACAGGTTTCTAAGTAATCCTATATACCTAGTTGTAGCATTCTATTGTCTTATTGTAGCCATTAATTCTCTCCTTGTGTAGTAAATGGATTCCATATACTACTATTTATTTTATTTTAATTTATTTTATTTATTTTCTGTACATATACAGAGCATTCACAGTCGTGAATGTTCCAGTTACATATATACAGGTGAAAATGATATTTATTACAAAATTATTAAATATTTAAAATAAAAAATAGGCTCTATAATTATGCATATAAAAAAACTAAGAAGAAACAATTATAAAAGTAATAAAAATAAAATATATACATGCGTACATAATATATAATACATATTAACAATTATCAATATCTTTCTATTAGAAATATTTTTACTATATTATTATGTACCTACTAATAATAATTCTAGACATGTAATTCTAAGTAAGTTAGATTATTTACAAAAATATCAATTTTGTTACATTCAATTTTATTATACAACCTACACATGCGCAATAAGGGGTTAAAATATGCCATATTATTATTAGTAAGTGCAACAAAAAATGTTCTATGGCGTCTTAATCGCGAATTTGGTACATTAATTTGTATGAATCCATGCATTTTACAGTATCTAGATTACCATTAACAATTTTATAGAGGCATACCAGATCAGACAAACATCTCCTCGTTTTCAGAGGTAAAATATTAAAGTACTCAAGTTGACTCTCATAAGAACGGAGATGGCCACGCAATCTACACTTAAATGACAACAACTTGAGCATTTTTCTCTGAACAGATTCAACAAGGTTATCATATTTTAAGTAATTTACTAGTTTTGTACCTTTTCCGCACTCAATTGTGCAATTTGTGCATAGGGCACTGCATTGGTACACCAAGTGCAGCAAATCTCGTTCATCTGACTGATGAGACTCATTATCTTCCCTTCGTGTAACAAATGATTAAGATTCACTGCACTTGGTGTATCAATGCATTTCTTTATGCACCAAGTATTAGTAATCTCAGAATGTGATTACAAGTCCCGTATTTGATGTGCACCGACGCAAGCTGTAGCATTTATTTATATGAATAAATTAATAAGATTTATTCATTTCCACTTGGGCGATTTTGTGTATTAAAGAAAGAACTTTAAAACCAATCCAGGACAGAAATCTGTTTTCTGAAAAACGTTACTGAAATAAATAGGATATTCCGAAAGCAGGAAAGTTCCCGATGACTTAATTTAAGTTCGGTAAAGTTCCACTCAGGTGTGGCGGGAAGTAGGAAATGGGAAGGATTGCGACAATAGTTTCTTTTGAGTTAAGTTACACAGATTTATGGTCCAACTATTTGGAGCTGTCGTGACTTTAGGGACCAGGAGGTCAGAAATAAATTTGTATAATAGATTATTTCGACGGCACCTTAGAGCGGCAAGGATTGATTATGTTTATTACAATACAAAAATAATTTTGAACTTTATTTTAGATCCAATTTAATGATAAACATTATTTTAAAAAAGAGTATTCTTTTTCTTCTTTCAGCATGTTTGCTCCTATGTGGAGCATGTGGACATCACTAGATCCCTCCAGGAGACCCTATCCCCTAGCCAGCTCTCTCGCCTCCTCCTACGTCAGGCCTGCATGCATTATAAAGAGTATTATAGATGTTTAACAATAGCTGTAGTTTGCACGTTGGGTTGCCATGAATGAGGTTCCGGGTTTCCATAGAAGCTAATACAAAATTCTACATCAGTCTATAGTTAACGCTTCATTCTATACGCGAGCATTCCTTTAACTAACACTGGCGCGTAAATCTGATAATTGCATCTTCGTAGAATAAAATGATCAAGACATATACACTTCATTTAATGAACTAATGCAGTGCCTTATGCACCATCAGGTGAAGATAAGGGAAATAGAGACATTTGACTTTTTTTCTATACCTGTTAAACTAAAACTTAATAATATACATGGTTTCGTTTTGCCCCTTAACGATGTTAGACACTTGCTTTAGTAAGGTTAAAACTTGATTAACCACACCCATCTTTGAAACAATAGCCTTGGTACCGCAGAGAGCCTCTTAATCAGTGAGTAGAAAAATATTTTTCACATCATTCAATCATTTAAAATATAATTTCTTTATTCCTCGATCAAATTTTACTTACTATTACACTACTTTCTCTAATCTGCAACCTGTGGTGCATTGGTAACTGAATTGAAACACCAATTGCAGATCATTTTGATAATATATTCCACGACGGCAAGATTATCAGTCTTACGCTTCATATCACATACGACATATTTTTAAGGGAAATAAAACATAAATCCCATCTCGCAACCTCATGCATGGCAGCACAACAGCAACGCGGTATCCACTGCACTACGGGGCCGAAAAACCACTAGTGCCAAAGGAACATTTTTTATTTTTCTATCAATCTCGATCCGCACCAATACAGCCTTTCATTGGATATTTTTTTTGTCATTTTTAAATAGATTTTGTAGAAAATTGGGTTTGGTCAAATCCATTAGGCAGAAAACTGCTTCCTTATTGGCTTTCACAGTCCGGAAGTGCTTTATGCTTCAAGCAACAAAAGTTTGCTTACAATTCAAGTTGCTACGCAAGAAACCACATTAGGACATAACAAAAACTATACGTTATTTTGTAATTTGGGTTTATTGGACCCTAGCCAAAGGGTTTTTGTTTAGTTAATTTCAGCTTAGAAATGATATTTTTTTAGATTTGGTGTTTGAATATCAAAGAAAATTATGGACGTCAAATTTTTTGGCAAATTTAATTGCGTTTTGTAAGAAACGCGATCGGTGACGTCACCGACGTCATTTCCTCAACCACATAAAATCCATTGAAAGTAATGCACAATGTATATTTAAATGCTGATTTAAAATAAAAAAATAATCATATAAATAAAAGTAAAATGATGTCGATAACTAGGAATCCTACCCTAACGCAATTTGCACGTGATCCCCGTATGTCTATTGTTCTCGACTCTGTGAGTAGAGTATACCTAGTCTTTAAAAATATAATGTTTTAGACCACAAACATTTATTTATTGGATAATTTTTAAAGCGCTATTTTTACGAAAAATCGCCTCAAGAGCGATGATATAATATTATGTATTTGAATTGCCATTTCACATTTTAGTAACGAGTTTTCGGTAAGAATATGTTAAAAACATTCAATAATATGGTGTAATGTTTTTGTACGTGAGGTAATATTATATAATTCTGAATTTAGAAGCATTTTACGACGCTCTCACACATACCCTACTTTATCATTGTACCTACCTGCAGTATCATGTGCCCTAGGAGCTGATAAGTGATATGATGATGAAGATCCTTGCACAAGGACACCTACTATTGAAATAAACGCCAGGAAAGTCACATAAAATCGTACAAAAATGTTTCGTTATATCGGTTTCTAATTTGAAATATAATATATCCTTTTTTCATGTTCTGAAATAATACAAAATAAACCCTAACCCGGTTGAAATTACCAGATTACCTTTGCTGAAGAAATATGCTATCAAGGCTTCATATTTTATTGCGCTTGCTTTGTAAACTTCTTGATTTATTTCACACAGTGTTTTTCCCAACAAAAGCTTTGGTACTAATAATATTTTATGGCGAAGCTTTTGTTGCGCGGAATAATGATACAATAATTTGACACAATGAACGATTACGTTGGGAAAGCTAAAACACGTATGCTGGGGTTTTTCTGTGGAATTATTTCTTTCTTACTAAATCGATTACTGTATTACGTACTTATCAGCTTGGACAATATGAGAGAGAAGAGAAAATTGCGGATTAATTATATCTGACAAGGACAAATGACTCGAATTTGCAAGGCACAGCTTTATGCTTTTTCTTACAATTCTCTCAATGAGTCTCAAATATAAACAACTATTTCGAGAAATATTTTTTGACTGTAGTGTAAATCGTCACGATTTAGAGTTAGAGTCACGGATAAAAAGTATAGCTTCAAATCCAAGGGATCTTATCTAATTAAAAATGTTTACCGCTTTCTTGCTTCTTGCACAATTATTTTCGAGTGTCATAATATTTGCCCTATGCACCATTGGATGCGGATAAGGGGAAGTAGAAGTAGTATTTTATCTTTACTACTGATCATAAAAATGACCTACAAAAAATTGTGAATCTTTAATTTCAATTTTAAATTACCAATCTACTCTGCTTGGAAACATTGGAAAAATTATTTGTTTCGTATAACTTACTTAATGATCAAGATTCACTGCATTTTGTTTACTAATGCTGTGCCTTTTGCACCATTGGGTGCAAATAAGGGAAAGTAGTAGAAGTAGTGATAACAATGTACATGGTTACTTTTAGATAGGGTTGCACTTCAAAGTTAGGGCTTAAAATGTAAATCAAACATATGTGCAATCATTTATATCATAATATAAATTTTTAGTAATTTTATGAACATTTTAATACTCATATAAATACGTAATTTTTTTAATAAAAAGTTTTTAGCGATAAAGTTTCCTATGCTCCAATACCGTGGAAGGAATCTGGAATACAATTTCAGTCCGTTATTCTTTTCAGCAAATTCTTTAGGAAAACTGCAAAACGAGAGAGGTTAAGGGAAATATACAAACCGCTTATTTTGTTCATCACGTTTGACAGAAAGAACCAAAGTATAAAGCGGAGATAAAAATGTTCAAATTCTCGTAATTTATTACGCCGCATTTATTACCGCTACCGTATCTATTGAAGTTTCGTTAATTTATTGGAGGAATTAACGGATATAAATAAACTGTAATACATACAAGGGTGTGCTTTTTACCACTCGTAACTATCAGTGGCGTGCGGTGACTTTTGAAACGAGGCATGCGGTCAAGGGGAGGAAAAAAAACACAAAAAAATGTGTTCTTGATTACATAAATATTATATTCATCATCCTTGAATTTGTAAGGAACACAGAAATGTGGCAACGGACGCAGGAACCACTTCTATCAACTGTTATGATTGCTTACAGCCAATTTTCTGCGGGATTACGTTTAATAAATAATTAAAATAGGTACTTCATTTGTGTAGTAAGGCATGCGGAGCATTTACGACATAATTGGACAGCACGCTACTGGTATCTATCTATTGCTAATTCTGATAAATCTTATCTATATTATGGGCTATAATCTGACAAACTGTCGTTTTTTCCGACATTTTGCATGATCACTTTCAAGTATTTAAACGCAACAAAAGCAAAAAAGCGACTCATTCACTTTATCGTCAGTATGAGCCCTATAGGTAAGTACAGTAAAAGCAAGGTTTTGCTTTGTTAATATTTTTTCGAAATTTTATTTTACGCCAGTTCTAAGCTCACGAAGATGGACTGAAATTGACCGAAGTTAGAGAGTGTAGTAGGTCACTCATGAGAGCAGTCCAATACGTTTGTAAAGTATCCGCTTACCTACATAATACATACTATTACTACTACTTTCCTTTATCCGCACCAAATGGTGCTTAGGGCACTGCATTGGTACACCAAGCGCAATGAATCTTGGTCATTTGTTACATGAGGGCAAGGTTATCAGTCTTACGCTTCAGCGCCAGTCCAAAGTATCACATGTGAAATATTTTTATGCGAAAATCACATTCAAATACATGTTTTATATTGACTCCCATCGGGAATCGTACTCGCGACGACCTTATGCGCAGTTCAACGCGCTACCGCTACACCGCGAGGTGGACATAGAAAAACTGTTATAATGAAACCTACACTGATAAACGTGGTCATTTTCTGCTTTAGTTCGCATGGAGCATATTTATGTAATCTCCAAGCTGCCTTTATACTAAATGATTGGCCTCCGGCTCTCCTTCTTTTCAAGTCAATCCATGTGAATAATAAAAAAGCACATATTAAGTTTAGCTCAATAATCAACCTCTTTATGCATGAATTAAAAAATTCACAGATAATAATAATTTATTTTTTCCAAAATTAGTTCCAAAAATAATTTTATTTCAATTTTACATTGTTTTTTTGCGTCTAGAAGAAAATATGAAAATTAATTTTTGAAAAGGAATTTTTCGTAATTTTGATTAAAAATCCAAGTAAATGAAAACATTTATAAATAGTATAATAAATATATTTCAGATGATTTTTTTCAAATTGTGATTTTTTTTTCTTCATTTTTTGTAAATACAAAGTTTTTTAACAACTCCCGAAATTAGAACGTTTGTATTCATTTGGGACTAGTTCAATAAAATTTGGTGGTAGTGATTCTACCATCTACGACATCTACCAAAAATATATTTAAATTAACGACGAATCAATTTAAATTGTTGTAAAAAAGTTGTATTTGTTAAATAAACAATATTTGAATTACAAAAGTTGTGGTATCTACCATAATATGATGCCATTATGTGAGAAGAGGTAAATTAGGTATAGTTCTTACTAAAATAGTTATATTCACGCAAACATTATAAAGTAATTAGTAATAACTAAGCACCTTTTAAATTAATTTAATAGTCAGAATTTAATTTTCATAGTTTCCAAATTAGTTCTATGTCATTACCCCATATCCATCGCGGCCTAAATTACACAATGCAACAAAAAACCGTGTGAAACGATCCCTAACAAAATCCATTCACAGTCCCACCGCTCTTTCCTATGTGGCTGCTTCCCCGATGCCAATTGGAGTGTGAGAATTCGATAACCGGCGACCGGACGGTATCTCTAGCACACACAATTAAACTAATGCGTTTTGCAATTTATGTCCATCTCTGACAATGCAAGCGATATTTTTGCTTACTACGAAATTCAAAACTTATACGTAAAATATAAAATTAAACCGAAATTGCAATATCCACTTCACATTTTTCCTAGTGTAAAGGTTTTTCAACGTTTTTGACGTGATTACGTCTAATAAATCGATGAACGCCGCGTTCACGCATGACTCATTGTCACGTTCCGCCGTAGCCGAGTGTGCAAGCTAGAGCGCGGAACAAGCGATGGAGAGGCACGATCGGCCTAAGCGCGTTCGGTTTGTGACGCATCTTTCTCTCTTCCACTCCATCGGCCGATGCGTCCGAGTAGAAGGGAAACAGCAGCAGCACACAAGTTACAATTTATCCTTTTTATCACAAAATAACACAGGTTGGAGGATCTTAAACATCATTTCATATGAATATAAGTTGTAAATAAATGTTAATAGCACATTGTTACTTGTAATTAATTTGTATAATTTAAGTAAACAAATATTTGAATTAACGAGTGCAAAAAAATTTCAATTTATAAAAAAAATTTTTTTTATTAACTCCTGCTTTGTATTATACAAAATAATGATAATTCAGTGATAATAATTTAATTCAATGCATAAAAGTATGCTATTTTTCATCAATGCTTTCTTATGACGTCATCACGTAAAATTATCGTCCGTAAACCGACTTTCGACCGAAGAGTCAATCTTCCTCCACATTTATACATGTTCTCAAACACGCACACCGATTATTTCGACTTTTCACATGACGACTAAAAAAGTTTTTTTTTTAATGTTGTATTTTTAAAGGAGATCACTTTAACCACTCCAATCCACTTTATATTATTACTATTTCGCTTTATTGAACACCGTATCCATAATTTCTGGAATATTATAAATGTTTATCTGAAAAAGATATGACATTATCAAGTACGTGGACATGAGAAAAGTCGAAATTATCAGAAATGCATGTATAAGATGATGTATGAATGTGGAAGAAGTAAAGGAAGTGTGCTAGGACTTGACATAGTGGTGTAATATTTAATCCTGTCTGTCTATCATCTCGGAGAAATGGAGTATAGTTAGCTAAAAATTTGGATTTAAAATATTTTCTAATTCCACAAACTCCCTCCAAGCCAAGCAATCGGCCGCCAGTTCCCTTGGATCCTCCTAAGTCCGATCCAACGTAGTTCTGACGTAAACACTGGACGTATTGGACCCCAAGAACCTGATGGCTGGTAAAATAGCAAGCCTGGTTAAGGCTCTCCGGAGACTCATATTTTTAATTAATAAAATAATATCTTTATTTAAAATGGTGCCACACGTGTGCTTAAGTTCCATAGAAACTCTCATTACGTACTTAATATTCTGGAATTTTATTTGTAACTGACACATTATGAAAACGGGGAAAACTAAATTTTCAGAAATGAATAATTGCAACCATTTACTTAATTTGCTATCCTCCTGAGCGCTTTCACAAACTCAATTAAATGTTACAAAAACATTTCCAGAATTATGAATTAAAATCATACGGACTGTAATATTTAAGCACTGGATAAAATAACTTAACAGTCGCCATTTTGTTTCATTTCTCTGTATTTTTATAATAACATTCCTATTTAAATCTCGACGCAGTTTTTTTTTCTGGAGTAGTCTCCATATGCTCCACATAGGAGCGAACATGGCGAAAGAATAAAATAAATATTTGTATATATATGAATAAATCTCATAATATACATAAACTATATGTAGGAAGATAGTAATGTAAGGAATTGCCGTAAAACCATATTCAATTTATTATAATTTTAAAATTAGCTAAAACTCAATCACGGTATGATGGCACTTGATGTTTTACACATGGCGTGTAGATTCTGAACTATGTGCATAATATAAATGTGGTAGTAATTTATTGTAGCAGGCCCTGCAGCAATGAATTACAATTTTAGCAGGGAGGTGTCAATATTTACAAGCTCAAAGCGTATAAACCCCTAAGATCCGAAATAATAATTAACGTTCATAAACCTTAATTATTTTATGTATGTAGTAGGTATGTGTCTTAATGACAATGTATAATCTTAAAATAATTGTTATTATTTTAATGAAAAATAAACATGTTCGTTCATATTATTAAATCGATCATTAAAATATTTCAATATCAGGGCTATTTTCAAATTATTGTAAATAACTGTTCCAGAAACTAGGAAACTACTTGTGGTACAGTGGAGTTTTCACCAAAGGATTATTTATTTGTTTATTTAATCAGCAAATCTTATGGAGGTATACATTACAATTTATACATTAATACATGCGTATAACGATTATTAAAAATCCAATATAAACATTAACAAAATTTAATTTAATTTGAAATATTATTTTTAAACTTAATCAAAATGCTTAAAATATAGGTACAATTACAAAACAAAATCTTAAATTTAAAAAAAAGAGAGATATCAATAAGTTAAGCACTCAAATTACCTTTGTTGTTAGAAAAACTATTACATCATTTCTGAACTCAGTCTTTGTGACATGAAAAACATATATATATATCGTCAGAGATTCTGTTAAGGATTGCATAGCTCTACCAACGTGCATCACCAAAGGTAATCAACATACAATCTATAATCTATAATCAATCAATAATTTTCGGCTCATGAATCGCTATTCCACAATCCGGTTGGATTAAATTATCTCAATTTAATTTAGTCAATTGCCATCATGCCTTGATTCTACAATAGGTACCGTAGTAATTTTAACCGAGTACTAGCAACATAGCAATGTGTTTACTGTCGTTGTGTTTGACATTTGCCCCCACCCCCCTCTCCGGGTACGTCATCATTTAGATTTGGAACGTCTCAAGTTAATTTCCCGCTCAATAAAACAAACGAAAACCAACTTATCTAATAACGTAACTTCTATTCACGATTCTGCTACAAGGCTACAGACGTTTATGTTTCGTTGGAGGTTCAATTTTATCTTAATTCATCTGTTTGCGAGACCAGTTGTAAACAAACGAAAAAAAATCTTCTTGTTTCAACAAGCGCTTCCAGACTAATAGTGGAACAACGAACAACTTAAGAGGCTTACGAACGCTTAAAAAAAAGTTTTGTCTCATAAATTAAGCCTTACATGAAGGGTGTACCTGAGGGAAGCGTGAATAATTTTGTAGTTTTCTATCAATAAAACGCTATATTCCGGATTTATTGACTGGCACAAAGCTTCGCAAAGACTGATTCATGAAACAAATGAGCCTTATATGAATAAAAAAATAAAACGGGTAGTCCTCATTTTTTACATTTAATTTTTTTTTACTGGATAACTAAAGCTGTCAGAAAAAACACAAATAGCTTGGTCCCTAACAAATAATACGAAACTTTTTTTTCTAGCCTAAGTACTCTTAGGGCCGGTTTTATAAATATCCGTTAGTAACGCTTGATTTACTAATCAGGTAATTATCCATACATTTTGTACCGAATATTTCATGAATAGTACATCAAACATTTATTGCTGTATGCATATATCGTCTATACAACGTCAAAACCGCCACTATAAAGTTATATTATAAACTAGATTATATTATTATACACGAAGTTTAAATTAATAACTAGATATTACCTATGGAAATAAATATATTTTCTCACAATATTACTATTTCATAGGTTAACAATTTCGATTTCTAAACTTAACTTCTCAAATTGATTTCTGCAGATTCGCAGTTTTGGGTTTGGATCGTCGATATTGCATATATGTGTCTGTGTATTATGAACAAAAAAGATCTACATAATTCAGTTAACATTCCATCTCGTAAGTGTATTAATATTACTAAGAATATAATTAGTTTGTCACTGTTTTTGATAAAATTTAAGGAATAAAAATAGAAATTATCTTTTTTTTAAAACATATTTTTAATATTAAAAATATTTATACAAATGATTAAACCTATAAAAATACAACATTGCAGAATGTTTCTCAAGGTATTTGTTATAAGAAGAGTGAGCCATATTTTTTATCATAATTAACTTAAGAATTGTCTCCAGATATAACAAGATATACCTACCTAATTAATTTTCTAATATCCTAAACCATTAGGCCACGAAGTCAACCATGAGAGAGCTTCAATAAGTAATTAATATCACGGATGAGGGAGTTCGTTAATAGGTGGAAAGTGGTCTCACTCTGTCCTCAGTTCAATTATTATTATGAGCCATGGAGGGCGTCCGGACGCCTATCGACGTCCGGACGCCAATCGACGTCCCGGAGCTTGGCGTCGTTAACGATGCTAACGATGTATAATCGCCACGATAATGCCTTCACGTGGCGGTTACCTTAAGGAAGATAATACTTAGCTAAAGATGTTCAAAGATAGCGAACTCTATCTTGGGTAGTTCGGATATTATTTTTTGCAATAAGGTGTTAAATAGAAACGGATCAATTATTAAATAATATTTCATTACGACATCTCTTATTAAATTTTCACCGTTTCATCAGAAATGATTTTAAAATCGTTTTGTAGGCACCGGATAACGTCAAGTTTTAAATCGTTTCTTATCGAAAAATCGTTTTAAATAACTCGATATTTAATTAATTCGATTAAAAACTACTTTTTTTTTACATACTACTACTACTTTCCCTTATCGGCTCCTAATGGTGCATAGGGCACTGTGTCGGTACACCAAGTACAGTATATTTATTATTTATTTTTTTATTTATTACATTTTACATCTAATATAATCACAATAATGGGATGGCAGCGTAATCAGTAGAGACCCATGCCAATGATTTGGCCCCGACTCACTAGATAGTCCGTGTCGAGTGAAGGCATTGTAGTATTATACATAACACATTGTAGTATTAAACTTAATTGAATATTTACATAATTAGTATAATAGAACCAAGTTTGGATTTCACAAATTTAGAATTTACAAAACAATATTTTTGCATACCAAATTTTAATAATTACACAGCTATATTTTTACAGGCATTTTCAATATAATACACGACCCATTAGACTTATCCAACTAACGACACCGACCCAGTATTTGGAGAAGTCGGTTAATACTTTGGTTTGTGTGTCCATTTGGTTATATATCTTAGGTTCAATAAATGTGAAGTGGCGCTGCGCTATCGTTGTTGTCCTTTTAGGAAGTAAATAATTTATATTTGAGGCAAAGCGAGTGTTCATGTTTTATCTTAATAAATTTATAACATGAAGGTAAGTTGTTCAGTCATACGCTTCAGTACCAGTCCAAGGTATCACACATGAAATTAATATTAACATGATCCTCATCCACGGTAACCTAATACGCTACCACTATGCTCCGAGGCGGACAAATTACATACATAGTCAAAAATATTTAACTTCAGATTTTGTAGAGCAAACTTTGTACAAAGCACATTTTGTACAAATCTTACTAAAATGCTTTCATTACCATGTGTGTATTGATTTAGTGTAAAATGTCGGAATAATCGGCGTGCGTGCATGAGATGTATGAATGTGGAAGAAGCAAGAGCAGTATGCCTGGACAGAGTGGTGTAGCGCTCTATCCTCTCTGCCTACCTCCCGGGAAATGAGGTGATGGTTAGTTAGTTTCCGTGTGTAAAATCCTTTTCTATCAAGATATTCCGTATAATTTGCACATGCCATTAAGCTTAGAATGATTTTTTAATTTTATTCACATGACTTAAAAGAGAACTCACCGCACTTTGTCAAAAAGATTCATCAACATAATATGGCTTTCTCCCAAATGATAAAGCTTTTTGCAGTGAGCCTATAAAAATTGACAAATTATCAGTAGTTTCATGAAGACGTGGCGCCTAGTTAATGTGAGTAGCTTGTCTTGTTCCGTATAAATTGTTCTGACAGCGAACATAATAGTGACGTCACACTGTGCTCAAAATATTCATAATATATCATTATGAAGATTTGTCAAGCTTCTCTTCGTCAATTGCAGATGATTTACTCAAGAAAATTTGAAAGCTTTCATTTATCTATTATAAAAAAACCTCTAAGGTTAAGTTTTTAAAACCTATACAACAATGAAAGAAACAAATAAAACACAAGATTTTTGTGCTTGCTTCCCAAGGATAGATGGCATAAATAAAAAAAAATACAAAACAGCATTTATTATAACAAAAAAACGTATGATCTTATGAGAACCGGGAGGAAAGAAGAAGAAGATACAAGTGTTTTTTACTGCAAACCACATCCCAGGAAACGACAGAAGAAGACTGAGTAAGATCTTGCAAAATATATTTTGCTCAGGCCTGGGAGTCCAAGAAATGATTGAAAGCTTTAATTCGACCCTTAGCTTGTTATGTAAAATCACTTCATATTTATATAGCACTACTTTTTAGTGGAGTATATTATGGATTCCAAAAACTTCCGTCAATTTAAGAAAACAATCACCAGTTTCTGTGCGTTTTTCAGGTCAGTTATACGACCTGGCGTCTGTCTGTCTTAGTTCTGACGTGAACTGCCAACAAGCTAACATCAGTGGACGTCCAGAACGCCAAAACCTACATACTTGTATAAACAAATAGCTTGTATGTTAATTGTACATTAGTTAAGGCCGTTTATAAATAAAAAAATTAAACAATCTGGCATTGTTAAGAATCTTGGAAGACATTGTAGTAAATGGCTATGCCAGCTGTATCGCCTTCAATGATAGTTAAAATCAATGGTTGTTACACCCATTGCTCGCTATATATATATGTTTAACATAATATATTCACTGTAAATGTATATCCATACTATTTAATAACAAGGCAAACCATTCTTAGAAGACCATGCGGTAAAATTTAAGATTTTAAAAACGAGAAAAACGATATAAAAATACCACTAATACAATGGATTTACTTGTTCGAAAAATGATGTAACATTAAATTTAAACCGGAAGCTTAGATTAAAAGCTCTTTATCCTTAGTCACAGATAAGGGTTTCCGGAACAATTTAAATTCACCCATTAATTTCATTGTATCAACTGGTCGCGCTGAAATCATTACTCAGAGGTTTGTTTGAGAGGGGTTTAAATTATTAGGATTTTCTTCTGAGAGAGTTGACGTTTATTGATAAACCTAAAACAATATCTAATGGTTTTAAGAACTCGCAAAAAGTGAACGAAATAATAACTGACTGTCGTCAGTCTGCTGTATTGTCAGTAAGTATTATTTTAAAAATGAGGTTTTTGGGGTTTTGGAGACAGTTATCATTTTGAGCTACTGTTATTTCTACTCTCCGTTATCCGCGCCCAAAGGTGGTAGATTCGAGGACTCCGGATTGGAATCACCAGGTTCCAATCCCACTCCAACACAGTTTGTTTCCTGCTTTTTGGCACAGTTATTTCCGACTATTTAAAAGCAGCCCGAAATGGAATTATTTGAGTAGGTATATCATACGAACTCAAGTGTTTCTTTTAAATAAAACTTTTTTTTTAAAGATGGTACATAGAGCACTTGTACACCAAGTTATGTGAATTTAGATAATTTGTTACATGAAGGCAAGATCATTAAGGCAAGGAGTCTTACGCTTCAGCGCCAGTCCAAGGTGTCACATTTAAATAAATATTTCATACTGACCTCTCCATCGGGAAACGAACCCGCGACCTCATGCATGGCAGCCAAACGGGCTACCGCCAAGCCACGATGCAAATTCAATTTAAATAATATATATTCTCTCAATATTAAACTATGTAAATACATGGATTCAAATCGCATTTTATAAGTGTATACGGTTTTTTATACCTGGTTTTAAATAATAATTTCACACAAGAAAAATTCCAAAAATATTAAAACATGTTGACAAAGCACTAAATACGTACATTAGGTCCTTACATATGAAATTGGCGTTTTGCCGTACTGGCAACTTTGATCTCAAATATCTTCTCTTTTCTTAGGAATCCCAAATTCAAATTTATACAGCTATTTACTCAAGTATTTGTGTTTCGAAAATTATAATTCATTTGTTTTTTCCCAAATTGTTTTTTTTTCTTTGCGTCACTCAGTTTACAAAATGGAAAACTTGAAATATCGCGTTATTTACGAGTACGAGTTTCACCGTGGCACCAATGCTGCAGAAACGGCTCGAAGGATTAACGATGTGTATGGCGACGGTGCCGCAAAAGAAAACACAGTGCGTTTTTGGTTCCAACGTTTTCGTTCTGGAAATTTCGACCTGCAGAACAAGCTCCGTGGACGGCCGGAGACCAAAGTTGATAATGAAGATTTGAAGGCTATTGTGAAAGCGGATCCATCGCAAACCACGTCCAAAGTTAGCTGCAGGCTGCGGTGTTAGTGATAAAACTGTTTTAATCCACTTGAAGCAAATTGGGGAAGGTGAAAAAGCTGAAAGGTGGGTACCTCACGAATTGAGTGAAGCAAATCAACAAACGCGCGTTGACTGCTGCGTTGCATTACTCAACCGGCACAATAATGAAGGGATTTTGAATCGAATCATTACCTGTGATGAATAGTGGATCCTGTATGATAATCGGAAGCGCTCATGGCAAATGGCTGAACCCTGCCAAACCAGCCAAACCATGCCCCAAGCGAAAATTGACTCCAAAAAAGTTACTTGTGAGCGTTTGGGGACTAGTGCTGGTGTCGTTCACTACAGCTTTCTTAAATCTGGCCAGACGATTACGGCAGATGTCTATTGTCAGCAACTGCAAACCACGATGGAAAAGCTAGCTGCTAAACAACCGAGGCTAGTTAATCGCTCTAGGCCACTGCTGCTTCATGATAACGCTTGACCACACACTGCACAACAGACGGCTACCAAATTAGGAGAGCTTCAATTGGAATGTCTAAGACATACACCGTACTCTCCGGACCTTGCCCCAACAGATAACTATTTTTTTTCGAAATTTGGATAACTTCTTGCAAGGGAAAAAAATTCAACTCCGATGGGGCAGTCCAAACCGACTTCAAAGATTTTATTGATTCCCGTCCGAATGGTTAATTTAGTAAAGGGATCGATGAACTACCTATGAGATGGCAAAAGTGCATTGATAGCAATGGTACATACTTTGATTAAATAAATATATTATATTTTTAAAAAAAACAACTTTATGTTCCTCCCATACAAAACGCCAATTTCATATGTAAGGACCTAATATAAATATAAAGAATAAACATTCATTTATCAATTCTTGGTCTCACATTAAAAAACCTCCAAGATTTCAAATTTTAATGGGAATTTTCCCTCCCCATCGCTATGTTCTATACACTATATCTCTACCGCCATCTCTTTGTTTACCAGACACAGGTTGAGGCTTTCTCGGATTGGAAAAATGTCTTCTCGTTTGTCTTTTACCCTCTCACCCCTTTACCAAGCAATCTGTTGACGTTTCATACAAGATTGAAAACAGCCACCCCGCCTGTTTGAATAGAGAGCGTATGATATAATTCAACGAGAAAAATAGAAACGTTTTTTTGTTGTTGAACAAATAAATAAGAATTAAATTAATTTAAAAATAACATTATTGACACTCATAATGTCTAATTCACTAAATATGTATTGGCTTTTAATCCTTGATTGGTTTTTTTTTCTTACCAGTTACAAAACCAATGAATTCTGAGTATGTTGCCTGACAATTATTTTGTGTATTTAATAGAGTTAAACCATCGCACCTGAGACGCTTACTCTTTAACTCAAAAAAAGTACTAAGAAGTAAAAAAACGGGAAAAGTTTTTTATCGTGTCAATGAGTCTCATAACTGGCTTACAATTTGTAAAATAAAAACCGTAACGCCATATGAAGGTTTTATCGGGTTTTGAAAAACGGTCCTCAATTACAATGAAATAAATAAAAATGTATTTGCGTTGACTATCTTTAAAAAAAACCTTTAATTTAATCACGAAGCGAATTTAAACTAAGGCAAACGGAATCTGATTTGATAATTAAAAGTGAAACTTAAAAAAAACAAATAACTTTTAATAAGTTAGCTATTTTAGGTTTAAGTAAGATACTACAAATCTGTAAAAGAGAACAGATGTTACGCAGGCATTTTGGCGAAATTAAAAATATTTTAAATTATAATTTTTCACATACTATATCTAAATATCTATGAACTGTGTTCGAGCTAAAATTATAATGATTATTATTTTTAGAAAAGCAGTTTTACAAAAAGGTGCTTACTCTAATATTTTATTTTTGAAGTAGAAAAGTCCAGATAAAATAATTACTCAGATAGATTACTTTTTTCGCAGAAAATAATAAACCGAAAGCTCTTGGTCAGAACTCGTCGAGTCATTCTGGAATTTTACACATAGGCACCCCTGGGAACATAACGGGCGGGAACTTCTGGAGTCGGGAATCAATTTTTCAAACCGTTATCCGGAGGAGTAGTTAAGATGAATGGAAACAAATGAATCGGAAAACAAAAGGAGGGAGTTCCAACCTTCTTTAGGATTCCTTTTACGAATATTCACGACTTTTTATGGCGAACGACATCCATTAAATCCCATTTATATTGCTGTGTTTTTCCGATTTACTTTCTGTTGTTCAATTGCTTTTTTTTTAAGAAAATTTTACGGTTTTTAAGAAGTATCTCTTCCAATCCTAATAGTAGTATGGGGTTCGTAATTTTTTCCGATTTTTTATATGAATCATAGTTATTTTACTTTATTAGAAGTTATACATATATAACGATATAAAAACAGTTATTTATCTAGATGTATTACAAATTTTTAGTTCTTGATTAAAAACTTAACAACTTTTCTGTATTTAATCAACGTCACGAATTCCCCATCAAGAATCACCAATAAATGCGTTAGAATAAGAAATTCGTAGAAAGATATTAATTTATTTTTATTTACCTGAAAATAATTTTTCTTTTCTTTCGTTATTTTTATCCAATATTTGATCTATACTTTGAGTATAAAGGAAAAACTGTTAATGTTGTAACTTGAATTGTACGTCACGTTGACAATATTTGGCCGTAGCTTACATTCGAACTACGAGATGTGGACCTGACTTAGGAAGATGCACATGAACGAGATGCCTATCGCTTGGCTTGGAGGCAGGTTATTTAAACTATGCATGCTCCACCATAGGGAGCGGATATGAATTGTGATACCTAATGCAAAATATTTTTTATAAATGAAGCATTGCTAAATTTTACAATCTACTTATTTATAGAATTTATTATCCTAATTATATTATCATTAATCATGTGTTTAAACTTTTAAAATTATGCTGCAGTTGAAGCTATTTTTGTTTTAAAGATAAGTGAATATCTGTTTACCTATGTAGAAAGTATTAAACCATTTGTATTTTTCGAGCATGTTGTGACGTTATAATTAAGCGTCACAGCGCGAATGCGCATTAGACAAGTACTGCAAATTTATTCGAACACACAGTATCTATATTTTTTATTTTGTCCATAACTTACTTGCACTGGCAATACCAGTCGCTAAGGATATTTGCTTTTTTTTCGCCTCGGACGGCGGTACGAACCT
The DNA here is from genome assembly GCA_022494985.1 of Micrasema minimum. Classification (NCBI taxonomy): domain Eukaryota; kingdom Metazoa; phylum Arthropoda; class Insecta; order Trichoptera; family Brachycentridae; genus Micrasema; species Micrasema minimum. Next base: position 28,684 of record JAGVSP010000006.1, on the reverse strand, counting down.
GGCGCCGCGGGAGAAATACCCGACACCGCCATATCCAGTATAAAATTAAACTGTGACTTAGTGAGAAAAGGATTCGTCTAGCGACGTAAGTACCTTTGTATTATCTTATTCATACAGAAAACACAGAAATCTGCAAACCGTCATGCAAATTGTGACATTCTTTGACAGGAATCCTTTTTTTCTTCTTTTTTTTCTATTTATCCCCCTATTTATTTTATTTATATTACATTGGCTGCCTCGCCATTGTATTAATGAGGCAGCTACTATTTTTGCACAACAATGCAATTTGATATTCGGCCATTAAGACGATGAAAAAAAAAAAAGGGGAATATCTCCACTGGGAGATATTCTAAGATTCAACAAGCACTATTCTGTTATATACTGTCATGTATGTGTCATGAGGAGCTCAACTCGGACTCCGATGCAACAGGATTCATCATGCAATCCCCTGATGATCTGAACGCCTCATGGACCTTGGATGCAAGCAACTATCAGCGAGAGATGCTTTCGCTGAAACCCCCATCACAGCCACACGCGGGGGTAGATGTAAAGGATCAATCGGATTATCGAAGATTAATGCCACCAACAGGATTCATCTGCCCACGCATTGAAGCATCGGTCTGCGACATTTCGGCCATTTTGGGCATCTATATTATTTGAATCTTTCGTCACCATGTAGTCATATATTAGAAATACTTTTCATTCCTTACTGTAAATTAGTTAAAATGTTAGTTTGCTCCACTAGTAGACTTCATTCATACTCGCCCAATTTGTTTTTTATTGATAATAATATTTACAGAATCCGCAGCCCTAGTTTATTCGATAATTGGGTATCAGAAGGAATTTGTCTCTAAATTTGAATCGCGAGATTGGAAACTTTACGATCTACGCTAGCTACTTAACTTCACTGATTAGTTTGCATAAATTCTGTGCCTAATGTTTATAAAGTAATAACGTATTATAGTCAGCATCCTGTGGCATGAATGTAAGTGTAAAAGAATGTTTGGATCAAGATAACTGGGATAACAATTTAATTTGGTTAATGACGATTTAGTTTCCCCGCAAAGTTAGGAGTATATATTTGTAAAATTTAGTAGAAATGGCTATCTCTGTAATGCAAATTCTATTTATTATTAAAACAATTTTGTTACCTCAGAATATGGAGTTGTCATTCTGTTCAATGCCCCAGTTCCCGAGAGTACAAAAGTGGAAGAGAGGCTTAGGAGACAAGGGACCTAAGTCTCACATTTTATTTTTGGAGCATTTAGTCTGGTTTGCTTTCTCAACTGAATTAGCCGGTGGACGGGAGAACGGGTGGTGTTGAGAAGGGGCTTAAACGTCAGTTTCGGAATTACAAAATGGTTTTTTAATATTTTATTTCTTCTCACCAAAACGGTGGGGAAGCTAATTTTCCCTTAGTAGTCCCGACGCAACAGCTATCACCTTTCACACACCCCCATTCTCCGCGTCACAATGTTGGTATTTCATTTCCAAGAATTATTCTCTATGTGTTGTTTAATATCTACTCTTTTTAAACTTTGCTACGGAGCGAAATCACCGACGAAGAAAATGTTCAAGATTTAATAAAGGATCTCTTATGTCGTTTTCAAAGATATAGTTAATTTCACAGTAATTGTATTAAAACATGCATGAAATTCCCGTAAAGCGATCTACCCTCTACTAACGTATATTCCATTTCCCAGAAACTCATTCTTAGAAACTTTGCCTTAATTTGATTCAGATTTAAATGATAATGGTACCTGGTGTTCTTATTCTGTAGAAGATGTTTCTAGAGTGTTGCCATATTTGAAGTACTGAAATCTCTACACAGGGTGGAAACATTTTCTTACCCAAATTCTTCCTTCAAAGAGTAAAGTACTACAATTTTCCCCATACTTACCCCTTTAAGCATTATTGTTTAAAACCGACGCTTGCGTAAGGTGCTGCTTTACTGTGTATTATAATAATCTTTGGGGCATTTTCCCCTTTTCAAACTCGAATAACGCCATTCTTGCTGGCACACATTTTCTCGTTAGTGAAAATTTAATTAAACATGATCTAAATTAAACAAGTTTTGCTCTAGTTGTCCGCCTTTATGTTTCACGTTCTAATGTTTTATACGATATTTCACTTAAGGCGCTAATTTTATCTTCATTGTTTAAAAAAAAAAGAGTGTTTCAGATTAAAACTTTTCCTGCAGTTGCTCGGAAAGATAAGTGTTATTACTTTAGTTTCATAAAATAATTTAAAAGGTGCTATTAGTTTTTCCCATACATGTATGTAGCTCTTAACGCGGGGAATTACAGCTTAGTGGTAACAATCTTTTTATAGAGATCATGGACATTGACGCTTAAAATCACTACATTATTCAATACTGGCTTGGACCTGAAAAGAGAATAATATGTTATAGGTACTTAGATTTAAAAAAAATTAAATATATTTTGACCGTAGTTCTAAAAAAGTTTCAAGTCAATTGAGTCTTGGCCATGTTCCGAATTTGCATGAAAATATTTGTTCCGAATTTGCATAATACTTGTATCAACATTATATGTATAGCAAAGCACTTAAAATTAGGTCGCAGTTGATTTGTTTTAATTTTATTAAGTGCGATAATTAAATTGTAGAATTCCATCAAGTAATGTCAATAAAAAATAAATCAAAGCAATATGTCAACTTAAAGTTTTCTGTAAAAATAATTACATAATGTTTTTCCAAAATAAAGGAAGCAATATCGATTTTTTTAATCGAGACCATGAGATAAAATGGCTTCTTTTTGTCTCTTGAAATGACGTCACCCCTCAATACGCCAAGCAAGATTCCACCTTATATTTCCTGAAACCCATCAGAGGTTGTATTAGAAGAGTCGGTCAGGCGAAAAATTGAGTTAAGAACAGTGAAACTAACACCCTCAACTTGTAGCTACGAGTATAATAGCCATGTACTAAATCAAACCATCCCTAATCCCTAAGTCAAGACTAATGATGGCTGGAACGTCTTTAATTTTTTTAGTAAAAAGTAGTTCACCGTACTCTCGTGTATAACAATTTTATTTTCAATTCGTTTCCAAAGAGCTTTTCAATAATGCATGACTCTTTTTTGTGTGTTTACATTTGAAATTTACATTAATTTTTAGTATTATATACTACTAATACTACTACTTTCCCGTGTCCGCACTACAGCACCTAATGGTGCATAGAGCACTTTATAGGTACACTAAGTCAAGGCAAGATTGCTAGTCTTACGCTTTAGCGCCAGTCCACGGTATCAAATAATATGAAATATTCTTATGTTAAAAACCACTTTGAAATAAATATTTCATATTGACCCCGTCGAGGATCGAACCCAAAGCCTCATGCATGGTTGCCCTACGCGATAACCACTACACGACGCGGTAGACAACAAGAATTTGAAAATAATAGCGTTCAATATTTTAGGTAATACTAAAAGTTTACGTTTCATCGACTTTTATTAATTTATTTATTTATTCACGCCCATAGGGCTTTTACAAAACAAAATGTAAGTATCAGTACCAAAGCGACGCATGTACATCTATAATTTAACATAATAATACAGGCATACAGAATATGATTTTAAGATAAAAGCAAAAGAAAAACACTAAAATAAAAATTATAGTAATAACTATAAGAAAATTTTAAATAAAGTTAATGTATTTCAAGGGAGATAATTTTTAACTAACTAAATAACTATCGCCATTTCACCGTCGGTTTAGGCAGAGAGAATAGAACGCCATACCACTCTGTCTCATGCACACACGCCGATTATTCTGACTTTTCACGTGTCCACTTTCAAGTACTTGTCTTTATTTAATTTTTACTTCAACTTTTATTTAAAACTCACTTAAAATCATAATCTGCTCACCACAGTAAGGTCTTAACCATCCTAAGTGTTTTATTTTGTTTTAATCACTTTAAATATCATTCTGATGTGTGATATCACTATGGTGTATATGTTTTTACGTTACTCCCTCTTCTGGGGGAACTGTGCAAACAAGGGTAGGAACAATAATACTTCAAAGCCTTCTCAAGAAAGGAGTGTCTTTTTTGCCTCTAACCCGCATGTAATTAATTTAAACTGCCTATGTGTTGCTACAGGCTTCGAAGTAAGAATACTGTAATGAATTATTTAACGATTTCAACAAAACGAAGTTTTCAGAAATAGCTGTGGAAAACGTGAAGTACAATTAAATGTACATTTTTGAGTATGTCTAAAAACATGACTTGCCAAAATATGACCAGGGCCATATTTTTTTTCTAAAAGGATTTATGTATTTTTCAAGAATCGGTTTACATACTCTCCGTAAAAATATATTAAAAAATGCTTTAGTTAGTGGAGAATTACAGTGAACTCGAGGGTTTATTTATTTTGGTCATAAAAAAAACAAACAAACATAATTTTTGACGTAATAAGCCCACTCTTTTGAAAATTTCAAAGAAATTTCTCTTTCATGTGAATTATTAATATTTGGATTTTTGGATGCGTAATATTTTGATAAGGAAATTCATCATTTCGTCGTTTTATTACTGAAGTTGGATTTCAAACTCCTCAGCCATACTTAATTGGGACCACTTTTAATTAAAAAATATTTATATACCGCTTACTTTTTTAAAATGTCCGTTTTTTAAACGAAACCTTTAGTTATCAATTTTATAGATACACATTTCCATCATTAAATTTTTTGTGATCATAATAGGTACTTACATAATATGAATATTTAATGTTTCATTTGATTTTGTGAACAATTCGTAATACTAGGTATTTTAGTGCAATTTATATTAAACTAAAAAACTAATTTAACTACCATCAACGCATTTCCCCGAAGGGGTAGGCAGAGTGAATCAAACGCCACACCACTCTGTCCTGGCATACTTTCTCTTTCTTCCTCCAACGCTCATACATCTTCTCATGCACGCACGTCAATTATTCCGACTTCTTACATGCCGCTTTCAAGCACTTGTTTTTACTTGATCATGCCATGTCTTTCTCGGCTTTCCTTGACTTTCTCATCAAGGGCACAGTCGCATCATATATTTTTTTAGCCGTTCTTTCATCATCCATTCGCTCTTACATGACCGAACCAACGTAAAAGACCTTTCTTAATTTTGTCGATAATGCTTATCTCAGCCTTGCATTACTGCTCTAATTTCAACATAAGTGCACCATCATACATATTTATATAATCGTTCTTGAATTGTATTCAGTTATGCTAGTGGAGGAAAATAGGGCTGGTTTTACACCAGGGGGTTATAGGATCGAGGATTTGCGTCCAGAAAATAAGTGGCCTACCTTGGGTAGCTGGATGCGCTTCTTCAGCCTCACACAACACTAAGAACACTTCACAAGGGCTGATGTTCACGGATGGGTTCTTTGTTATCGACATAATTAATCGCGGATTGGAGTCGTTCTTATTCACGCAGGTCTTCAAGGCGCGGCGAGGTTTTTCGGTATCAGCTTGCGGCGAGGATCAATTACTTCTGACGCGGGAATGGGAGGCGGGGAACGGGGTTGAGATAGCGAGGAGCTGAGGTTGCATGGGGGAAATAAATAATTTAATTATAAATTTAGATATGTCCCCTGTTAATTAAAACGTAAATAAACCTGTCACTAATAAACTTTCAGATGATTGCCAAGAAATTTGAAAAATATACCATGTTCTTAACAATCTTTTAGATCAATAGTAAAACTGATTTCAACACAGCATAGAAAAATTCTGTTATAATGTGCGGATTTAGGCGAAGACGTTTTCCAAATTTTTAGTAGTTTCCAAAATTTGGCACGTATCAATATTAGTCAAGATTTGTCACATATCAGATGATGGGACGGAATGGGGAATGTTGTAGTACGTCAAGTGGCCACTTAACCCAGCCAATGACAGGTATAAGCCCTGTTAACGCTACAGATAACGCCACATAACCGTTTCCAGAGAGATTCTCTGTCTCTGTTGCTGGGATATATCCAATAATATAAAAACTAACAACATCCAACATTTTTTAAAATAAAATGTAAGTGTTTGTCATTAATAACAGCAGTTACACTATTTATATTTATGTACACCATTAGCAGCGGGTAAGGGAAAGTAGTAGTGATAGTAGTTTAATTAACAATTATTTAACCTAAATCAAGTTGATAACTTAACCTCAAAGGCAGTATAATGGTTCTGGGTTCTCTAATAATTAAAGTGATAATATGATCATTCTGCGGCGCAACAATGTATTCGTTAACCTCTAATACATTTATTAAACGGTTAGCGCTCGACCCGAAGCGGTATTTAGTTGTACCTACCTAACAGATGCAAATCCAAATTTTAATCAAAGTCCATGTAACCAGCAAATACACAAGTATACACGTCACTGTTATTTTAATTACAGTGGAGGAATTTACTCAGGTTGAGGTAATTTTTAGCGAATACAACATCGTAATCAATCTGCATAGAACAATACCCGATTTGCATTGAATTGGATACAATGTAATTCAAATCTGAGTTTAAGTGGATATTTTACATATTTACTCAGGTAACTACGGTGAGATAACATTTCGTAACAAGTAGGCAACTCTAACATGTTTAATATATTGCGAATTTCAATTACATTTACGTACAAACATTATGCTTTTTTATTCATTTTAGCGTCAACTTCCAACAACTAGGCACAGTGAAAGCCCCAACCCTTTCCCTAGACTGTTTTAAAGACTATGAGTCTTTTTTTCAGTCCAGCACAACTCTACCAATTTTTTTTTAAAGCTAATCCGCGAAATTTAATACACATTCACCCCAACCTGCTCAAGGAGCTGGCCCAAATTTTCAGTGATAGGGATATTAGTAATTCTACCCCTTTTTTAGTCGTTAGTTTCAACCACCTCCCGCCCAACCGCAGCCTCCCGCCCGCCCCCCGCCAATCACGCCCAGAGAAGACGCGGCAGCAACCTCGGCTGAGTCCAAACCACAACATACAATATTCAACCCAGCCATTCTATCTGGCAGACTTATTTCATGCGGCACCCTATCCACATCCTAACCAAAACAAGTCACAGTCATACGCAAAATACCCATAAGAAATGAGAAAGAAGGACTCCACCAAGGAACACCCACGCAAGGACCCAGAAACGCAGCCCCGAGGGACTCAGACAAGCAAGGGCGACCAGACAGAGACTACCCCACTAAATCTATTGTTAGTGTTAGCATAACTACTCCTTTTTATGGGAACGAACGTTCACAAATATGAGTTCAGTCCAGTCCAACAACTAGGCACAACAACATAATTATTCCATATCCGCTCCCATGAAGAGCATACGAATTTGACATCCACAGACTGTCTCCAAGCCAAGCGATCGGCCGCCAGTTCCCGCGCATCATCCCTAGTCAGGTTCTTACAGATGTTTACTCGGTAAAAGAAAAATGCCACATGTTTAATGCCTGCATCATATATTTTCTTAATCATGGCACCTGACTAGGGCCAAAAATAGCAGACTTCTCAGTTTTGAAAATAGGCGTCTCAGAATAATATTTGGTGTGTGGTGGTTTGACTTTGCAAGGAACACAGAGATGAGACAACTAGGTACAGATAATCAAAATATCTACATCTATATGTCGCAGCTGCGACGCGTATTTATCGTAACTGGTGATAACATAATAATATTATGGTATGGTACCTACTATTTATACAAAAACTAGTAAAGATTACATCAATAAATATTTAAGAACCCAAAACAAATGTTTCTCTCAGAATGTTTAAGTTTGTATATGTTTCGTAGGTATTATAACCATCAAAAACTGAAGAAAATTTAGTAAAAATTACATTCTGAGCTTTTGTGAGGTGCCAGGATTCGCATCCATAAAGGAGCACCGGCACAATACAAGAATTAAGGAGTCGGCATTTGTGTTTTGACCGAGTATAAACTGGAATTTCAGACAGCACGCATCGTGTTGAAGGTTGCTCCAGCAATTCCTAGACGGATTGCGAGTTCCTTGTGCGTGCTGCCATCTTCAGTTATATGAACACCTAAGTATCTGAAGCTGTTAACATTTTCGATCCTCTGCCTATTGTTGTAAAGGGGATAGTCAGGGTCAGGACATGACTTATTGCACAAGAAAATGGCACCTCACAAAAGCTCAGAATTCTCGCCCGTTGAGCTTTGAGAACAAGTGTCTGAGAAGGATTCTAGGCATTAGGTGGTTTGACTTCATAACCAGCGCTGGAGTTAGGGAACGGACGCAGCAACCTCCAATAACTGGAGTCGTGAAGATGCGGCGATGGACCTGGCTTGGGCATGTACTCCGGATGCCTCGGGAGAGCCTGAACCCGAGCTGCCTCTTCTTTACGCCTGCAGGATCCCGCCGTCCTGGCAGAATGTCGATGACCATCCTACGGCTGTATTCGGCGGAGCTGATGGATGCGGGAGGAGGCGAGAGAGCTGGCTGGTGACAGGGTCTCCTGGAGGGATCTAGTGATGTCCACATGCTCCACATAGGACCGAACGTGGCAAAAGAAGAAGAAGAAAAATTACAGTCACATCTGAATCGTACAGTAGGTATATCTAAACCAAAAACGCTCATAGTAATTTCATTGTCCCATTTTTGCCGCATTTTACTCGTTTGTCCTAACAACGTTAGTAAATACGTGTACCATTTATCTCATTTCTTTTATTCTGTGAGGCCATAAATCGTTTTATAAGATTTCCTTGATTGTATTATTTTCCGCAATACTTTTCTTTTAAATTTCCTTTTCCTTTTGTCCACAGCCACATTTGACCCGAACCGAGGGTCGAGCATATCCCCATAAAACATAAAAACACATTGTAGGGGTAAAAATTGAGGTTAGACTTTGGACAGAAGGGTTAATCCTACAAAAGAGAAGAGAAAGCAGTTTGAAAATGAATAAAATGTATAGTTTGTAGGCCATTTTTATATCCGACCAATAAAATGACATGTAAAATATATCGTCGGTCCACTGCGAAAACCGCGTAATTGCAAAACGTCCATTAGAGATGTTGAGTTTAGAAATTGAAATTTGACATTATAAACCTATTTAATCAACTCTTCCTTTAGCTAACAATCTGGTTTTTATTTTATGCTACTTAAAGAAAAATATAAAGAGATTGATGATACAATTAAAAGTTAAAGCCTTGATATTTTAATACAGTATTTTAAGGTTTTTAACATTTTTTATACACAAAAAATAATCAGTCTTTCTGCTTTATAGGTTTAATGCCACGTGGTGGGATTTATTTAAGAAAAAACATATGAAGTAAAAACGATTCCAATAACCCTTCCACACGTTTTACGATTCGTTAGTTGTAATAAGAAAAATACAATTAAAATTGTAATATTATGTGAGTAAAAAGTACGTTTTTAAAAGGAACAATTTGATAAGCTTTACGAATAAAGTTCTTCCATATTTTTAAAAAACAAAATACCTCAGACATATTTTTATTCAACGAATTAAAAGAAAATCTTATTTAAACTAAAATACATTTTTTGGATTTAATTGCAATACTATCTTGCAAAAGTAAATCGTCGTCCTCCTCGTAACGTAGTGGTAGTGCATTTCGCTACCGTGCATGAGGTCGCGGGTTCGATTCCCGCAGAGGGTCATCATGAAAATATTTATAAAACGTGTGATTTTCATATTAATATTTCATGTGAGATACCTTTGACTGGATCTGCAGCGTAAGACTGATCTTACTTACATTCATGTAATAAAATGAGCAAGATACACTGCACTTGGTGCGCAGTGCATAGGCACCATAGGGTGCGGATAAGGGAAATTTTATAGTACTTGTATAAATAAATAAAAATACTAACGATAAATCAAAAATTTTATAATTTAAAAAGCCCATATAATTGATGGTGCTTGTCATATACATAAAATGTAAATTTTTATATTATTTGGAGATTTTTTATAATGCTTCAAAGCAAAAAAGAAAGCGCTCCGAGATTTTTAAGAACTGGAACTTTTCATTCTTTCCAGAAAACATCTGAAAAGTGGGTAATATCAGATATGTATAATATACTGGAGCTCGGACTTTCCAGCTGTCATAGTGTGTAAATCTGCTGACCGGAAGAAGATTACAGATTTTATGAAGAGCAAGTTTTATGCTGACTTCATCTTATAAAGATGCTCTATTTTATGTGACAAGAGATTTCAAGTAGCCACTCATTATTTAACCCTTTGACTGCTGAATATATTGCGCCCGGGCGCTTCGCCAGTGCTAAATTTATTTCAAAATATTTTTTTTTTGATAAAAAATCTTAGCTTTATTTACGGCGCTCAATTTTGTTTTCGTAGATTGATATCTGTTGGAACCACCAAAACTAGGAAACACTATGTTTTACACTAAGTTACTTACAATTGAAATAAAAAATAAAAACTTTTTATTTTCGAGACCTACATATTTTAAATTCTCCCAAAAAATCTTCATTGAATTCCACTGTCGATGAAGATAACTAACAAATTTTTCTCATCATTTGACATTCAGTAAGAATAATTTGAGATTCCTTTGAAGGAGAAGAATCACCGAGGTGATAGATTGGTGTATGCGCAGTTATGACGTTACGTGATCTCATTTCTTTCCGTTTCCAAATTATAGAGACGGCTCGGCTCAAGAAGTCAAATGAAATGTAATTCACATATCCAAAGGGAGATTTACATCGAGAAAGAGGCTTTGTTAAAACAACAAAAAACATATTACGCTTTTTACTTTTGAACAAAGAATTGAAGCGTAATTGTTTCAAAAGTAAGAGTTCTTAATAAGGTTCACTATGATGTACCGAAATTTTTGAAATTTAGGGGCGTTTTTTATAGTCGTAAATAACTGTGCCAAAAAGCAGAAACCAAGTTGTGCTGGAGTGGAACTCGAACCTAGAGATTCTAATCGGCAGCTCTCGAATCTACCACTAGACTACAACCCACTTCATGTTATTTTTATTTATAGTAACTAAAGTAAAGTACATCTATTTTGTGAAATATTAGCATAAAATAAATTAAAATGCTCAGCATAAATCCTAATAAAATCGCCAGCTAAAATGGCATTAAGCCACATAACTTGTGCTAATATTGTCTTTCAATTTGACTATAGACGCGCTGTATTGTGCTACTGGGCTTAGCAACAACAATGCCACATAGCTGGCAATCTATAGCTTATTAATTCACAATGGGGGTGGTTCTAAAGCCTTCGAGTAATGGAAGATTGCGTGCTTTGTCTTTAGGTTCTACCTGGAACTCCCTTTACAATTTAATGCGAAAAGTTATGGACTTATAATTTTAGGTGAAAATAAAAATCCTCGCTACAACAGGCTACCATTAGCAATCTCTTACTTTTTTCTTCAGTAGATTATATTAAAAAATCAGATTTATTGATTTATTATAAAAATATTTAAAAAAATTATATTATTTGGGTCCTTCATTCGTGTGTTGGTAATTAACAAATTCTTTACTGTTGTGTTAATCTTAGGCTGTACACGGTTGTACCTATGTAGTTATATAATTAAGTATATTTTGAACCACTAAATAGACTAAGGTCATAATCTAAATTAGTTACGTATTAGTTAAAAATATATCTTTTTTAGCCTAGGTCTACGTTTCTTTGTAAAAAACTGTAATCGGTTCTAATGCTTTTATTTGTATGTTTATGTATTTAAACTGTTTGAACTGTTGTTGAATGTTGAAAAAAAAAAAAAGGTCATTAAATGATAAAATCGAAAACTGTGTCCATATTCTGATAACGATATGGTGTATAAATATAGGACGAAGTTGCTGTACTTTGAATAAAAACATTTAGTATCCTAGAAAATATATCATTTACTAAAATGAATTTCTTTTCAATTTCCAATTTCATTAAATTATGGTTTTTAAATTTGTTTTCATATAATATCCATCGGACCGGAAATCTCTGTTAGGGAATATTATTATTGGAAAAAAAAAATTAGTGTCCAAGAACAAATTAATACGAATAAAAATACAACATTTCTGTACTTGCCAGTTTAAAAATAACTATAATAACTGAATATTATTGTATGAAATATCAGAATTATTAGCTGCTTACTACCTATGTATTGTATTATGCATTTCCTTAATAAATGCAAATCCGAAACTGAAATGTAAAATCACAATATTGAAATTCATTTTGTTACATAGCCCGAGTATTCGAATTTATTCTATTGTGTTATAAGTTAATGCATTTAGCAGGATTTCAACTGCAGCGTGAGATTTCTGACAATGCACACGGAATACAGAAAACATTCAGAGCTTTGTATGCAACTCAAACTTTTGACCGAGACAGAATGCACTTATCTAATCATCCTGGACCAGTATACTATGGCTATGAAAGCTTCTGTGGTTATAGCTGGCAAGTTATTTTATCTTTTGTGTATTTGTACGAGAGATGAACTGTATCTAACCAAAAAGAAGATATTATTTATCTTACATAAATATATACATATATATCATACATTAAAGTATCTTATCGACTGTCCTGAACTTATTTCTAAACTTCTCATCAATATTCCTAGAAAAACTCTTAGACACAACCCTCTTCTATATACCCCTCCTGTACATTTAAAATTATAGACAAAAATTCATATTTATGTGGTGAGCTTCCAATAGTTTCAATGATATTTCAAAATTATTATTTCAACTTAGAATAACTTTTATTATTATAATATATATATATATATATATATATATATATATATAAAATATTATATAAACAACATTTTGAGTGTGTCCAAATACTTGTAGACAAAAAACTGGATTTCACCCATTACGGGCTAATAAATTACAATTTGATATCTCTCAACAGAGACGAGAAATTTGGAAGAGAATATGGATATCTAGGCGTTTTTACAAGGCTTATGACCTGTCATTGGCTAGGCATATCTGCGGTAAACGCCTAGATATCCATATTCTCTTCCAAATTTCTCGTCTCTGTTGAGATGTCAAATTGTATATATATATATATATGTTTACTTATATATTTTATTGGTAGGTAATTCACAATGTTTCAATATTTTACCTTGGTAATTCACAATGTTCCCATATTTTACCTTAAATTGAAACACTTAAGCCATTACATCAAATTACAGAATTACACAGCATGTTTTTTCAATATTACACAGCGACAAAAGGAAATAAGGTATTCCCGCCAAAGCTGCCTTTTCCTGGAGTGCAATAAGTAGACTTGGCTAATGCTCAAAAGCTCCACATCACCGTATGGTGGTGATTGCCATAAATTTTATTCCGCTCCGTAATAATATATCAGTTGGAATAACGGTTCACTTTGCCACGCCAAACTCCACCGTAAAATATTTTATTTATCGACTCGATTAATTCTTCTCTTCGGTTTATCGCCACATTGTGGGTACTGAGATTTAACTTTTTTATTTTATTTAAAGGATTTGAAAAAAATATAACTTGGGTCCACCACCAGCTTGCACAGCGCGGGTGTATACTGTACGCCTCTCGATTTACTACTACAACTACTATTCTCTTCCGCTCCCAAATGGTGCATAGGGTACTGCATTGATACACCAATGGGGTTTTTCCAGATAACATGAATATTCTTAAAAACGTTATAAATATATATATTTTTTACAATTCCAACGATATAAAACACAATACTCAAAAATTTAGTTTTTATTAATAAATTTATGTTTTAAAAACACGAAAATACGAATGATTTTTACGCCCGTTATTGGCTAATAAATGACGTCATACCGTGAAAGGCGTGAAATTTATTCCGTAGTAAGCGCCTATATTGCTGTGACTTCACACCGCATGCGCGCCAAATTTTTTGCGAGCGATTTGAAAAAGCGCTATTTCAAACCGCGCTAGAAAATTCATATGACATCGTAAAAAAATTTTAAAAAAATTCCCTTGATATTGTAATTTTTCAATCAATTTTTTTGAAGTAAAAAATAAAAAATCGGAAAGAACCCCATTGAAGTAAGTCTTGATAATGTCTTACGTTAAAGCAAGATGATCAGTCTTATACTTCAGCGCCAGTATCAGATATTATGAAATATTTTACACGGACCCCGCTATCTCTATGTCCGATCGAACCCGCTACCTATTCGCGTATTGATACTCAGTTTTATATATTGTGACTTTAATACCAATAAAACACTCAAAATCGCTTGAATTTGACGTAACATTAACCATTCCAGAATCAAATTACAAAATGGATTCCATATCCCGAATTCGGAAAGTTATTTCCGCCATTTTAAACGTGACGTGACGGGACGTAGCGTACCGTGTTGCTCCCCGTGTTCCATAAAGCCCAATCAAATGAGATTATTTCGAAAACTATGTGAGAAACGAAGAAAATTATTTTTGACGTGATTACGTCTAATAAATCGATGAACGCCGGCTGCACACACGAAAAAGCATGACTCATTGTCACGTTCCGCCTGAGCCGAGTGTGTGCAAGCGAGAGCGCGGAACAAGCGATAGAGAGGCACGATCGGCCTAAGCGTTCGGTTTGTGACGCATCTATCTCTCTTTCACTCCTTCCGAGTAGAAGGGAGACAGCGGCAGCACACAAGCTACAAAGTGAAATTGAAATTAACGAGTGAAAAAAAATGTTAATTTATGGAAAAAATTGTAATTTTCAATTAACTCCTGTTTTGTATTATACAAAATAATGACAATTCAGTAATAATAATTTAATTCAATTCATAAAAGTATGCTATTTTTCATCGATGTTTTCTTATGACGTTAACACGTCAAATTATCGTCCGTAAACCGACTTTACAGACAGCGAAAAGTTTTTTATGGAATTTTTAATGCTTTATTCCATTGTCATTCAATTTTTTTGTTCTGGTTAGGCGTTTTTGATTATTTAAAATATCAGAACAAGGCTCATTTTTTAGTTTTATGACAGTTCTGACTTTAACTCACATTGCATTTATCATGATTTTTGGTGTAACCTTCCATGGACATTACTAAATTAATTGAAAAAATAATAAAATTTATCGGATTTAATTCGAGTAAGAGCGAAATCGAAGACTATTTAGAATTTAGACTGGGCTACACCGAACGCGGAATAAGGCAACACGATACGTTACTTCACGTTACGGATATAAGGAATATACCTCAAATCAATCGTACTAATGACAATCCTTTAATGTGTTTGATAGCACTATCTTATCTAAATATACAACGTACATTTGTATGTATAATAATTGTATATAACGTAAATTGGGGTTACTTTGATCGCGACATGATTTTTTCCAAAATACCTTTAAAACTTATACGTAGGTAAAATGATATATTACGCTTAAAACTGATTCTCTGTAACACTTTTCTAACGAGTCGGTACACGAGATTTCATTCGAAAAACTATATTGTGTAAGGTAACTGTTTGCAGAGATGTGATATGTCAAATTTTTACCTAAAATGAGTTATAATGTGCGTGCAACTCTACAGTCTCTAATCTAAATAATGTCTTGTCCAAATATTATACGTCCATATTAGGCTTGGAATAACATTAACAGAGACAGGAAAAGTAACAGTTGGATCCGACGCCAGACAAAGGTCTGCGACGTGGTAAAGCGAATTGCTTGGTTGAAGTGGAAATGGGCCGGTCATATAGCCAGAATGACGGATAACAGATGGATAAAACGCGTTTTGGTGTGGAGACCGAGAAACCAGAGGTCTCAAGGATGTCCACTGATGAGGTGGGTGGATGATATCAGGAAGTTTTCTGGAAGACGGTGGATGGGGACGGCGCTGGATCGGGAGGAGTAGAGGCGGCAAAGAGAGTCCTGTGTCAAGCAGTGGACCTTCACGGGCTGAAATGATGATGATGATGATATAATGCCAATCGCGAGATATTAAAAAGGTCCATTTTCTTAGCGGTTCGGAATATTCCAAGCCTGTTTTTCAAAACTATGTTAAGTGGACATTTAACATAATTTGTGCACTTGGCTATCGCTTGTTCAAAAGTTTTATCTGTCATGACGCACTTTTTTATTTCAACCGTGAATGGTATGGTATAGATAGTAATTATTATAAATGGTGTTGCCATCTTAAGTGAAAGGTTTTTAACAAATAAGCTCGGGCTTTTTTAATTACACTTTCTCGGTACATTTTTTACATAGTAATATATAATATTATATTTTTTCACACTTTTTTTGCTAAAGGTTCCCAAGACTCTCGTATCAATGACGCCCCTGTTTACCGGTGATATTATAATTATTTGTTCATCTCATGGGATAGAAATAGATTGAGGATATATAGATGATACGCTCGTCCTTAAATTAATACGTATCGGAGACGGCTCAAGAGAATACCAATACGAGAATTCATTATCTTTAATATTCATTATACGATATTCGATAGAAAGCAGAACTTTTATAACTTGCTCTTGATAAAGATCAATTCACATATCAAAACAGAAATGTGTTGGTTTATGTAAGTGATTAGCCTGGCCAAGGTTCAATCCTCTGCGTATACTTCCCCTTATTTCTTGGAAATTTTATTATTTTCATAGTACAAAATACAAACTTTTGCTTGGTTTAATAATTACTTTTGCAAAAAAAAATCTCGGTGGAAAAATATTCCGCATAGTATCTGATATACCTGCTAATTTTTGAGACTCGTTTTAACTCGTTGTTTTGCATGTAAGTCCTTTTTACTTCTTCATCTACATAATATCATATTAAAAAGTGTTAAATATTGTATAAATGTAATATATTCAAATATATTCAAAATTTTGAATAATATTTTTAGCATCTTTACAAATAATGTAATACTTGGACAGGCACAGAAGTGTAAGACTGATTTCCTTGCCTTGAGGTAACAAATGATCAAGATTGACTGCGCTTCATGTACCAATGCAAAGTCAATATGTTCCATTGGGTGCGGATAAGGGAAAATAGTAGTAGTAAATATTATATAGGTATGCGGATACTTTACATACATATAGGACTATTGCCATGAGTCACCTACTACACTCTCCAACTTCGGTAAACTTTGGTCAACTTCGAGAGTTTAGAACTAGCGTAATAAGAGAGAGAAGTAACAGTTGTGTGGTGAAAAAAATGCAACAAACTTAAACGCGATTTTTTTTTAAAATTTTTGTTGAATTTTATTGAAAAAACACAAAATGGTATGTACCTAGTTATTATTGGTTTGACAGATATACGGGTGTAAAGTTTGTTTCAGTTTTTTTCAGCAGCCGTACACAGCATTGGTTTACAGTACTGAATGTTCTAAAGTAACGGAATTTGTTTGTGTGTGATGATTATTGGTTGTAACCTCTGACGATGTCATTTTATTTTATTTTAGAATCAATTCAGATCTTATGTTTTTGCGTCCTATGAGACTTCTAGAAAAGAGGCTTATTTTTCAAATCTAATGAAACCTATAAATTACACCCATTTGGGCAAAAAAGCAGTGAAATTTCAGACAATAATAACATCCCTAGCGGGGGTCTTAATTCTCGGTACATTAACCAAAGAAGGAAGTAATTTTCTTATAGAGCCCCACTGTTCCTCGCGGTAACTCAAAATGGCCACCTGTCCATTACTGGGCCCTTATTCCCCGTAAAACATCTCGTGTTTTATGACGTCAAGAGATAAACATCTACCGTTTGTTATGTCATAAGATAAAAAATCCCAGTAGAACATCAATTTTACTCGGTAGACTTGGATAGCCACAGGGAACAAACGCACTGAGATAAACCAGTACCACTTTTAAAATATCTCGCGTTTCTAAATGACGTCACGCCATGAAAAAATTCCAACATAATACCGATTTTGCTCGATAGACGTTGATATACAATAAATATAGATACTAAGGTACTAGAGCCTCTCAGTGGATATTCGCAGTAGATCAGCTGTATTAAAATCGGTTTCTTCAGGGATTTTATTGAGTGACGACACAAACGCGAGATATTTATCGCGTGACGTCATAAACGTTCACAGAGAACAGAGTCATGGAGTGTTCATTACAAAATCTAAAGGTTGCTCTACGTATTTTCAGTCGGGGTTATTAGACCCTTTGTTCTCGTGACAAATTGACCTTTTGTTATTCCCAGACCTGCGAGCATTCTAGACAGTTAATTTAAATCGACCAGTTTAGTTTTCAAAGGAATTAAAAGGAAACCACAACTCCAACAAACAATTATATTTACCTTTATCAAATTACTCTAGGGAACAGTATATCGGTTCATTAGAAAAGCTAACCCGTTATGACTACTATTGGAAATGTGAAATTTACGTAATTAAGTGCTATTTCAGGAAACTAATTATGGAGTTCGTAGTTTATTTTGTACCTTTCAGTGGTTTTAGAGTAAAAATCACGTGACGCTGAATGTCTGGAAGTCGATTTTCAAGCGGTGCAACAAATAATAAGTTTGTTTTATTATATAATCAATTACTTTTTTTTAAACAGCGATATCAATATCAGACTTTTATAATGTAAAACAAGCGTCGGCAACCTTTTGTTGTAAAAGGGCCAAATATTTTTCATGGGGATCAGCGCGGGCCGCACTTGCAGTAGGTATACATACGATATTTATGTACACATATTTTTAGTTTAAAAAATAAAAACGCTAAATACACTTAACGACATTTATTGTATTTAATAAAATCAATGAGATTTTTGTGATTGCATTTGACTTGCAAGTTTTTTAATATCAGTTTGCATTTTTGAAGTAGAGAACACGGTAGTATTGCGTCTAAATGTGAATTCGATAACCGAGAACAGTGTTTGTTTTTTCGATATTTCAGAATTGAAAAAGTTTGTTCACATCATATATGTACTACCAAATATAGTAATTATTTGCTGAGCAAACCTTTTTAAATCCTTGTAGTTTTCTGAAGGCAAACTTCCATAGAAATCCACCAAATTAGTTTTTTCCCTTTTGAGCCATTTTAAGTTACTGTTATCACTTTGCAAATTTTATCACGTTGATTTGCAAATCGCTTGGTACATTACCGATATCTACTGCAAAGGGGTTTTCGAAAATCTCCATCTTACGTGAGATCTTTTTGAAATCAGCAAACCGGTTTTCAAACTCAGTTTGTAGTTGCATTAATGCACTTTTCATTTTTATTTTGCCAAACAAAAAATTTATTCCAGCTTCTTTTGCTTTCTTGCAATTTGGAAAACGTTGCGGCGAGAATCTCGCGGGCCGCACCAAAATGTCTGGGCCGCAGGTTGCCGACGCTTGATGTAAAAGATAAAACTAAAAAAAAATCTCGTAAAAATAAGGATTGCAGTAAAATTTTCGACAAATATTTTTTAGGGCAATTATAAATTGACAGCTTCCGAATAATATTACTCAGCGTCCTGCTTATATCCTTCGGCGTCGTAATAAAAGTATTTGTCGAAAATTTTGAGTTCTTAATTAGAATTCCTGCAATCCTTTTTTTTAACAGGTAGATAACCAAATTTTTAGTAATTCTTAGAAAATGACAATAATTTAAAATATAAATTTAAAAAGAGTAAAAATTCAGCTGACGAAAAAGGTTTAAATGAACGTAGAAAACTAAAAAGGTTCCAAAATATATTTACTAAATTTTAATTTAATGTGGAAACGTGTTTTTTCGAGTTGCGTTTATGTACTTTTATGTAGGTACATTTAAGATGTTGCAATCAGATTTAGGAAAATAATTAAATAAACCTTATCCTAAACCTACCTTAGGATTTCAAACATTTTTTCAAGTACATGGAAGGGGCCTTATTATGTACCTTAGCGACGAATGGAGGGGCACGATACCTTTTTACAGAAGTATTTACTGCCCGCAATTTAGAAAAGGTTCTCCTGCGTAAGATATAAAAAATACTAGATAATTTTATTATTCCTATTATGGAATTCCTCCCAAGCACGAAATTCAAATGAGGATTGATCGAATTTTTAAAGGAAACCGTAATTTGTTTTCCAAACGGTGATTTCCGAATTTCGGTTAAAAGCTTCGGGCATTCCATTTCCTTTGAGGTTTTTTCTATTGAGCTTTTGAACAATATTTGAGTACGCAATCAAGGAAAGAGGTGTTCAATGAAAGCAGATTTAACATAGGGCCATTTTAAGAGTTGATCTAATTCCTTGTCCTGAGGGACCGTTTTGGGGTCTAAATACCCAGTATGTAATGAAATAGGTAAATAATATTACTCTGTATTACTGTACTAAGTTTACTGTACTTTTAAAACAGAGTAGGTATATACGAGTATATGTAATAAAAACGAATGTAATTTGACATCTTATCAGAGACGAGAAGTTTGGAAGGGAATATGGATATCTAGGCGTTTACAGGGCCTATGACCTGTCATCGGCTGGGTTAAGTGGCCACTTGATGAATTACAACATGCCACTTAACCCAGCCGATGACAAGTCAGAAGCCCTGTAAACGCCTAGATAATCCACATTTCGTCTCCAGCGTTTCTCTGGCTCTGTTGAGATATCAATTACAAATTAATTTTTATATTGAACATAAACATGTTGCACTGTGAATTGTAAACAGCGGTAATTAAAAAAAGTCAACTTTTGTAAAATTGTGATTTTATTTCAGTACTGTTTCATTAAAATTGTTTTAAAGTTTAGTATCTTGACATGGGAAAGAGATGGAAACATGATTCTTGGACAGAAATTTGGTAGTCGGTGTGAGCTATAATATGGCAACTGTAGTTAATGGACAGAAATGTGGGTGTTCGGTGTGAGCTATAATATGGCAACTGTTAGTTAATGGACAGAAATGTGGTGTTCGGTGTGAGCTATAATATGGCAACTGTTAGTTAATGGACAGGAATGTGGTAGTCGGTGTGAGCTATAATATGGCAACTGTTAGTTAATGGACAGAAATGTGGTGTTCGGTGTGAGCTATAAAATTCCTGTGGCAAATAAGTGAGGCAAACTATTAATTAAGTAGAAAAATCTGAATAATCTAAACTATTAATTAAGTAGAAAAATCTGAATAATCGAAATACCGATACAATATTTTTTTTCACAAAGGTATCTAAATAAAACTATACCAAAATACCAAATAAAAATAAAAACACAAATAAGATTTAGACGATAATTTGTATACCTAAGCGTAGAGTAAGGTACAAAAAGCATGAAACAAAAATAAAGAAAAAGATACCTGAAAATTCTTTTGTAATTCAGTTATACAATGAAAATGCTTTCAATGTTTTCACGCTACCCGCATAAAATACAAAGCAAAATAAAGAAATATCAGGAAACTTTAAGACAGTTTCATAAAGTTCAACTTTGTTACGAAACTTACTTAAGTCATTGAAAATAAAGTTTCCAACTCGACAACTGTTTCTAATCAGCTTAAATGCAGTTTAGCGAATTAAATTTTGGTTCAAGTAACTGCAAAACTGTAATAATAATCATTATTATTTATGGTACATTAGTTATAGTTTTATGGTATATTGCTATTTTTAATGCATTCCTCACTGGGGGACCCCCCCCCTCACCCCCGTTTCAAAGAAAGTAATATTTGTTAATATTCGTAATACATATAACACTTTCTAAAGATTTTATCTTTTACCAAATGCCTGCTTCAGGAAACACTTTCGTTTGCACAATAAGTATGTTAACAAATAAACTGAAAACATACCTTTAACCGCACATTATGGTGCATATGGCACTGAATTAATTAAATTCATTTGTTAAATAATAGCAAGGTGAACAGCATTCACACTAGAGCTTTGAGAAAAAAATCATTTTTATATGCATAATAAATTTGACTTGACTAACCATCACGCTGTTTCGCGGAAGTGTTATTTAATTTTAAAAATTATTATAAGTATCTGCATCAAATTTTTGTTTTGATACAACGGTGCAACACTACCAAGGCCAACATTTTTTAAATTGAAGTTGTAAGGGTGAAATTGAAAATGAAAAAATGAAAATGAAAATAATGTAGTGTTAAAAAATTGTTCTTAAATATTTGTTCGATTTTTGATTACACAGAAGATTCGTTTGTACGTACTTCGTTATCTTTTTGTAACTTTCATTATACGTACAAAAATTTCACAAAATGACGTTGCAATAAAAATAAATCAAATTTATCTCAATTTCCAATAAAGTTCCCAAGTGTTTTTGCAGCCTATCGAATTCTGTATCTCGCGATTCCCGAAAAATACAATGTCTGCCACCATAACATTAGGCTCTGGTTCAAGAAGAATGATTTATTCGCCATTTTGAGATTTCCATGTCTCGATATTTGAAAGGAAAATAAAATGTCGGATCAACATTTTCTCCGGGAACGTTACCTATTTTGGCGGGCCTGATAAAGTCCATTGTTGCGTGCCAACTCCTGGAACGCTGAATCAGGCATTACATGATATGCTTCCACTTCCTACACTTCTGATTCCTGATACTTATATTACCTCAAAAACATCACTAAAATTTAATATGAAATATTTGTCCCATGTACCCTTTTTGCGTTTTAAACTTATGATACATGCTAATAATAATTCATGCTTATACACCGTGTCCCACGATGAAGACCGCGAAACTCCGGAGGGTGATTGTTCATGGTATTCTAAAAAAAAAATTTCTTATAAAGTTTTTTGATCCGGGCATTTTTAATAATTAATTAAAAAAAAGTATTAATAAAAAGCGACTATGTAATACTGGCTTCTGTTTGAAAATGCTAGCGGTGGCGGGTTGGTGGTGGGCGGGGAGGAGTGGGGGTCCGCTCTGGTCACCGAACGCCTTGCCTTGTGCGGACATTCAAAATTCGAATTTCATATCTGAAATTGGTGCAGGTCACGTGGTGTTAGCCAGTTTAAAAATGGACGGTATTACACGCGTGAATTTTTATTCATATTTTAATCATTTTTTTAAGAAATTAGAATTGAGTTTTTTGAAAAACTTTATTAAGATTTTTTTCTCAGAATATCATGAATAATCACCCTCTGGAGTTTCGCGGTGTCATCGTGGGAAACGGTACATAATACATGAAACGAAAATATTTAATTTTTAAAAAATTATCTGAAAATACAGCTTCCTCAAATATTTATTTATGATATTCGCAATAAAAACAGTTATAACATACCTCCAGGACCAAAATTTTTATTTTTGGTCTTTTTTTTCCTTTTGTAAGTTTAAAAATATTTAACTTGAGTAAATAAAAAAAATGAAAAAACTTTGTTTTTTACTCACTTTTATTATACATCTTAGCCAACTTCGACAGTACTTGTCATCCAATGATTGTGAATAAAAAAACAAAATGATTCACAAAGTTTGTGCTTCGAACATTAAAGATATTAAAAATATTCAAACAATAATTATTTTTAGGTTACATTGGGTGGATTATTTTGGAGAATAAATAATGTAAAGTTAAGAGCTTGGACTTGATACTTCCATGTGACTAAATTCAGTTTTAAAGAGTGAAATTAATTCAGTTTTTAAGAGTAGGCGATGATTATAAATAGCATCATTAAGTACGCAATATTTTTAACAGCCAAGTGCCAGCTATTTTTATGAAAGGCCTATCACAGTAGATGTGGAGTATTCACGATGCGATTCAAGTCAATTAAGGCTTAGCAGGATGCCCTGGGCTGGTTGTATTGTGCAGTGCCTTTCATTCGGATGGGTCTGGACTTAATTGTAACGTTAATTGCACGTGGAGTGTGACCTCAGCCTGCTCTGGGGTCTGTGAAGAGGACTGGAGAGAGGGTGCAATTATCAAAGGGGGGATGAAGGCATTATTATTGTATTACGTTGGGTATTGAAATATGGCGCTGTGGGATGAAATCATTTGTGAAATATTAAAACGTGACGTAGGATAGAATGAAGATATTTTTTTTACTTTTGTGCCTAGTTGCAGAACTTGTAACTTACTAACTAACCATCGCGTCAATTAGGCAGAGAGGATAGAACGCTACAGCACACTACTTTTGTTTCTTAGACATTCATAATTATTCTTCTCATGCACGCACGCCGATTATTCCGACTTTTTACTTTAAAATACATTTATTAGACAACATTATCATAGAATTTACATTATCAATCCAAGAAAAATCTTACGTCACCCCCTTAAATAATGGCCTAGCTTCCAGAACTCCGATAGGGGGGTTAATAATATAAGAAAGTGCAAATCACGGTGCACTTAGTGGTGGTTTGGAAATACCTGTGTCTAAAGCTTGATATTTTTAAAGTTTTCTCGAACTTCCTGAAGCAGCAGGAAACATCAATGGACGCTTCTGAGAAAGTCATTTTATCGAACAAGTCTGAGCGTAAAATTTGGATTTTATTATTTATTTATTACCTTAGACATACCTAGTAAATTAACGTTTTTTTTTTCATATTAATACCTCACTTTCTCTTGGAAAAACCCAAATCAAATAAAAAAAATACTTAAATTACGCACATATCAATCAAGTTCAAACATAGATTAACGACTTAATATTTAAAAAAGCTGCTTTTTTATAATTTTTATTTTTAAACACACAAAAAAGATCCAAAAAAATCAACCCTTGCACAAGAATCAATTCTATGCACAGAATATAACAATATTCAGGTCCCAGAAAAGATTTTCTCAACGTCTATGACTGTAAGTAATATTTAAATCAAACTCGATATCGATTATACTTGTTTATTTTTTATTTATTGAAAGCTGTTTCTTGATAGCATTTTAAATTGATTTGTTGATAGCATTTTTAAACTGACAACGTGAAACAGCTATCACAAATCGTCTTCTTACCCTCCTGATAGTTTTGTAATAATATATTATATTGAGTAATTTGAACAATAAATATTAGTAGACTTCATGTATACGTATAGAACCAACCCTGTGAAATAGAATGTTAATAAATATGCCAACATTAAACAAAGCCTAGTACCGGAAAAGCCTCCCACGCACTCACCATTATTAACTATTCAATAGCTTTGGAAATGCATTAAGTGCATTAGGTGCATTAAGTGTATTGGGTACATTAGGTGCACGTAGGTATTCCTATTCACTATTACACCTGAGGGGTGCACCAGCCAAACCGCAAATGCATTAGCGTAGATCAGTCGTATTTAATATTTGGACTGGTTCATTTTCAACAGATTACAAAGCACATTTGAAACTTATACGTATTAACCCTCGCCTTGCGGTGATGTAACCCGCGTTGCATAATTTCACTAAATAATTAATATCTCCGTGAATAATCAAAATATAACACTGTCATTTTTGCTAAACTTCAACCAAACCTTTTTTCACCGGAAAAAAATACATGTAAAAATTCTAGGTAATTACTTTAAAAATATTTTTTACCTTTTTCAGAAATTTCATACGAACATTGTGTATTTTGCAGTAAACAGAGGACTTTATGATTTTTGAAAAAAAATGAAAATGAGTTATTATGACAGACAAAGATACTAACTACACACTGATAAATAAAAATTTACATGAAAAATACAACTGTAAAAGTCATGAATCAATATTTTGTATGGGTAACCCGAGATTACATCACTGGATGCCGTGGATCGTTTCAAACACAGTACTTTAAGGGTTAATTAAACTATAATTAACTAATAAATTTATTGAAACCATCAACATAGTGCGGTGGAAAAGAAAAATTTACTAAGCGACATAATATCTGCAAAGAAAAATTATACCTAACGACATAATATTGCTAAGTGGTGTGGGGTTCTATCCTCTCTATCTACCCCTTTGGGAAAATGGCGTGGTGGTTAGTTAGTTAGTTGAGTCTTTTTTAAGTCCTGTACAACTCTACCGATTTTTTAAACAAGCTATTACGCGATTTTAAAATTGTCAGTGTGATGATTCGGATGAATTTACTTTATGTACGCGAAAAAATACTTTCATTGCCCCTCTACCACTGTCTCGGCTTATGTATTATAATTATTGTCATTTTTACCATCACTCAAACCAACCAAAGTTGGCACAAATTAACAGTAGAAGAGAAACGTTAAGTTCTACCCCGATCATTATTTAAAATTATATCATCAATATGATTTAATAAAAAAATCTTCTTCTTTATAATGCTTAATTTTAATTGCACAAAAATAGACTGCTCCAATCCTCGCGGTCTTGGGCCATATTGGACCATGTTAGCCCCATTATTTAGTCTACCCATCTTGCCGGGAACCATTCATTCAACTTAGCCCGTGGATACCAACTTTTCCAGACTAAAAATGATTTAAAAAATTTAAAATCTTGATACCAATAGACCTTAATCGGTAATCTGTAGATGTATTATTCGCAGTCCAGTATCTACCCAGAAAAGCCTAGCGATTTATTGAATGTGTAGGGCTATTTTTATTTGTCTTTTATATAAATGGACCTTTTTATCTCTAGTAATACTTTACTGAATTGGGAAGGCAATATATCCACAAAGGAAAGAGGGGAAGAATGAAAACATCAATACAAGGAAACCTACAATCGTGGCACGTGAATAAATATTATGAACCTATCTATATTCTGTAGGTACATTCACTCTTAAGCGTAATTTGTTATAACAATAATTTGAACCGGGTTGTGGTCTAGCAGTATAGTCGCGGACTCCGGACTAGAATTCGTAGGTTCAAATCCCGCTCCACTCCAACTTGAAACCTGCTTTCTGGCACAGTTGTTTCCGACTATTTGAAAGCAGTACCGAAATAACAAATATCGTAAGAACGTAAAAATTTCTTTTTAATAAAATAAATGTCTCTTATATAAAATCATCATCATACCATATCCGCTCCCTATGTAGAGCATATGGATTTCACAAACTGCCTCCAAGCCAAGCGACCGGCCGCCAGTTCCCGCGCATTCTCCCAGGTCATGGATTGTCAAAAAAATAATAATTAAATTTGAAATTTAGATAGGTTACTCTTTACAGAACGAACAATCTCAATAGTTTTTCTTAGTCGAACGATAAATCAATAATAATTTAACAACATTTTGAACGTATACAAATCCTTGTAGACAAATTACTGGATTATACCCATGCTGGGCTAATATCATATATTATTGACATCATAAGCCCTGTAAACGCCTAGATAACCCACATTCGTTTCCAGAGTTTCTCTTTCTCTGTTGGGATATCAATAATATCCAATAATAATTTATTTACTGACCAAGAATAAAGCAAATAAAAATAATCTTGTAAATGAGAATCTCACAGAATCATGTGTATCTCCTTCTAGGAAACTCCTGAGATTAAAGATGTTCAATACATGAATTATGCATACAATTACTAGAATAGTTACGTTAAACAACATTTTGATTGTGTGTATAAATACTTGTAGGCACTCAAAACTCTTCGGAGCAAGGATTCGGACACACTTAAATTGTTGGTATCTAATTGGCCTACTTGTAGATACATAGATTTTGTACAGTTAGTTAATTAGTACAGTTAGACTTGTGAAAGTTAAATTCCTTCGTCTTAATTGTGACTTATCATTTTGAGAATATTTAAAGTTTTCATGGGTTGCTCAGGTCTAGACGCCATAACTTAATAATTTTAGTAATTTCGGTACACGTCGTTATTTTATCAAACTTGTCGGATCTACATAATTTAAACTTATAATGTTAATTTATGTATGTTAACTAATTTGAACAAATATTCTGTAACTTTTACTCGGTAGTTGTTTTATTAAAATGGACTTACTACTACGGACTTAAATTCCGTAAATTAAATTAAATAAATAAATAAATTACTTAATGTGAGGCTTTAAGTTTTCTTAAATATTTTAAATATCGATAAAACGTTTTGTAAGTCACAATCTTTACAATTAATCATTTACGAATGCATATCGACGGTGGAAAGGAAAAAGTTACT
The DNA here is from genome assembly GCA_022494985.1 of Micrasema minimum. Classification (NCBI taxonomy): domain Eukaryota; kingdom Metazoa; phylum Arthropoda; class Insecta; order Trichoptera; family Brachycentridae; genus Micrasema; species Micrasema minimum. Next base: position 935 of record JAGVSP010000006.1, on the reverse strand, counting down.
AAGCCACATAATGTGTGCAAGGGAAAATGATACCAAGCGACATAGTAATAAAGGTAGAATCATTCTTACTATAAAGACCATAACAATAAAATAATCTACGTTATTTTTTTTAAATATATTATAATTACTTCCCTTCTTCTTCTTCTGGTATAAAGATATCAATATCTTGTAATTTTTAATTATCTTTTTCTCTTTTGCCATGTGTATACTGCTTGACTTTCACAGTATACCCACAAACAGGCTATGCCTTAATGGGATTTTAAATTATATTTTTTTTTTAATATATGTTTTTATTGTATTTCTCTGTAAACAAAAAAAAATTTAAAAAAAAAAAAAAATGTCACTTGGTAACATTTTCCTTTGCACGTGTCTTGTCGCTTAGTAACTTTTTCCTTTCCACCGTCGATATGAAGATGACAAAATGATGGCGTTCTTATGACTCTTGACAATCTCTTCCAGTCAACCTTTGGGCAATGAAATGATACCTCGACTGGCGATGAAGATAAAGATTGATCATCTATCATTAATGTCATTCACTTATCGGCACCTAATGGTTCATAGGGCGATGCGTAGGTAACTGTTACACCAGTGCAGAATATTTTGGTCATTAAGTTACATTAAGTTATAAAATGATCAGTTCGTTAGATAGACTTACGTTAAGTGCCAGTCCAATATATCATATTTATATGAAAACCACATTTCAACTACTACTCATACTACTTTCCCTTATCCGCACCTAATGGTGCATAGGGCACTGTATTGGTACACCGAGTGCAGTGTATCTCGATAATTTTATTACATGAAGGTAAGATGATCAGTCTTACGCTTCAGAACCAGTCCAAGGTATCACACATGAAATATTAATATGAAAATCACATGTAAATAGATATTTCATGTTGACCCCCTATGGGGATCGATCCTGCGACCTCATGCAC